>JAQJVL010001105.1:0-110000 GCA_035578905.1 Stictocephala bisonia
GTCATTACCAGAAGTCTTTCATCACAGTGACGTACAGAAGTCTGATATGTGGAGCTGTCAAAGTGTCAGCCGCATTACATTTGAGGCTGTCATTTTTATGAGTCAATTTGAACCGACAGATTGTTTTGTGGTTATTCGATCACCATGGGATGTTACTCTGAACAAGTCACAAGTAATTTGGTCTGGATGTACAGTTGAGATACTAAATTGTATAGAATATTAATGTTATCCGAATCGCATATTATAAAAGCTCATCACAAAGTCTTTTGTGTATCATAAAAAAATATGTTGTATGATTTTATGAAAAATAAATTAACTATAAAAAACAGCCCTGATTCTATACAGTCAAGCAATTTATTCTAGAGCTGAACTTCATTTTGACTTGTAATGTTATTTTACTGTGTAAATGATATAGCTACTGTATTCTTCTACGTATTCAGTCCTTTTTGTCCTTAAATTGTAATAGATTTTCCCTCTTTAACGTTTATTTGGTTTTTTATGACACTTCACATATCATTATCGTATTGAATGCACAAATAATACTTATAATATTAATGTATTGTCATCAGCCTCAGTTTAAGATTTTTTTTTGTCATTTTATGAAGTTAACATATAAATGGAGATGTAAACTTAAATTGTTCAACGTCACATAAAAATATGATACCAATTTAGTAAAAAAGGCTCTGATTTAATGTTGTTTTAGTTTAACTTTTCCTTATTGATATAAGGGAAGTGTCCATTAACTCTTCAATGCACGTAAATACGAGCAAGACCATATCCATAAGGAAAGGATGTTTAAATTGTATATACTATATAAATATAAAAATTATTTATTACTAAAATTGAGACGCTAGTGTATATTATTATGCATCGAATTATTTTCATTTTAAACAATATGCTAGTTTGTATGGGTATACATGTAACATAGCTGTAAAAGGTTTAAGAAAAGGTCCAAAATAATCTTGTACCTTACTTTTTTTACATTTAACAAATTAATATTTACCTTTAAATAGTTATAAATACAAAACTATTGAATTTTTTTTACAATTCAATAGTAGTTGTAATTTAAATCTTTTAGATAGAATATGATAATACTAAAAACTATCTGCAAATGCTATTGAATATATTACTAGTTAGTTTGATATTTAATGTAATTAAGAAAGGTTACGTAGCATTGTTGTCATTTAAGTACTATTTATTATATTTATAATATAATTCAAATACTGATTAGATTGCTTGACAAATGTATTTTATATTGAATTAAAAACTCCATACATTGCAGTTATATCTGAATATTCCAACGTAATTACGCAAGGGAGCTGTAGCATCAGACTCACCTGCAACATACAGGGTAATTTTGTAGGAAAGCATGAACCCACTATAATGATATGTATTGCTAAAATGTTAGTATCGATTTTAATTATTTATTTTGAAAAATAACTTAAGCCAACGGTAATACGTACAGACTACTGCATACAAACATTACAAGTAACCTTTAAATTACTTACAGAATCAGATAAAAAATTATGTTTTACCTGAAAAAAATTATATAACTCAGTTGAGTTGATTTAATTCTGCATTTTAAGCTGTTGTTGCATTTGCTAAAGATACGTTGCTGAAGAAGAGCAGGATAAAATTTGTTGAACAGACATAACTAAAACGAAAAGCAAGTTATAATCATGAAAATGGCTGTGAAAAAAAATTAGTGATATTATTCACAATTTACTAATTATTAAGTTAAAATCAATAATACTTAATGAGACATTGATAATCTAAATTTTTTTAAGGTTATAAATATTGTGATTCAAATGTGATACTTTTGAGTTATTGCAATATAAGATAAATACGTCTCAATGGAGTCAGATAAACTAGAGCTAAAGCAGCAACTGGACCTTTCAATATTAGGCTAATGGCTGTGGGGGGAATCGTGCAAACTTCTGGCATCGATAAGTATTTGACGTGGCTTAGAGGGATTGTAAATTTATTTTAACAAATACAAGTATTTTTTGTCATACCTCAATTAACTGTCATAAAATTCAGTATTTTTTCTTGCAAATGTTTTTGAGACAGTGATTATAAAATAAATTACTTAAGAAATATATCTTGTAATATCCCAATGGTTTATCAATTTTATACTATACCAATCAGTTGTTATTTGTAGTAAAAACTAAAAACAACTTCGCAGATTAAAATTTAACAAGGAGGCATAGTAATCAGCAAATAATATATGTTTAGTTATTATTTATATTTTCAAGCATTTTTACTTTTAAATTAATCTGTTAATAAAAGTTTAAGGGTTATGTAAACATCTTTATGAAGGTACGTGGTTTTACGTCAAAAATTAGTCAAACGATAGTCGTAAGTTAGTTATTTTAGTTAACCATTAAAAGTAGGATAGTAAAATTACTTTATTTCAATTCAATATTATATGAATCTACATAAGCTGATAACAATGTTTAATTTATCATTATATTTATTACTTTTCGATGTACGTAATTTAAGTGTGGAGTTATAGGATATGATGATAGTCTATAGTTTATAACTTAAAATTATTTAATTACTTACAATAAATCACTTTACCGCTTGAATTCGTATGTACACGTACACGAAAATCCTTTTCCCAAGAATAGAATACGTACACATTCGATTGTAAATATTAATGTCTTGTTAATTGTACAAAACATTTCTTGTCAAGAAAAACAAATCATTTACATTTTTAAAATAAATCATGGTTATATTTGACAATACTTTTATTTCATTTGTAGTTCCAATTGTATAGTTGAAAGCGTTCTACAGCACAACGAGTTTTGGACACACGAGTGGGAGGGTAAGTGATTGATTGTCCGACTGCATTGGAAACTGGAGTGAATTATACTGTAATTAAATTAACTGTGTATGAGTGGTCTATTAATGAGTTTTTTATCACTGTACTTTTAATGTCCATTAAAAAACGTTGCTTTTTAATATAAAATTTTTGAATATATACTTGTTTATAACATATTTCAACATGCAGCCTAGTCAAATAGTGGATGCATGAATTTTAACCAACTTAAACATATTCTTAAACACAAAACTCATTAAATAATACAAAATAGAAAATAAAGTCACACTTTATTAGCATAATGTAAAATTGTTTTATTAGGTTACTGAATTATGTACAGAATTAGTGTACTATATATAGTTCTGCTAAGCGGAACACATATAACGTCAAGTGTATTTACAGATGAGGTAAGCCATTGGTTCGCTGGTTATCCGTGGACAGCAATATGCTTCAGGGGATTTGTAGGGTAAAGCTCTGATAGTCTATTTGTTCGACGTAGGTGTTGGTATTGGAATACCACTAGATCTGTATAACTGTTACAGTGCAATATCGGACGTGTAATGAAAGCCTTTCATCGCTTCAAACATAAATAAAATGTAATTAAATATTGCCTAAGCTGCTATAAGTAGCCAATGTCACCGTCAGTATTACAAAAATGGAGGAAAATATATTTTACATTAAATAGAACACTGTTAAGTACGGTTAAGCTGTACTTCAAGTGGATAATATTTACACTACATAGAACACTGTTAAGTACGGTTAAATTGTACTTCAAGAGGATAATATTTACACTACATAGAACACTGTTAAGTACGGTTAAACTGTACTTCAAGTGGATAATATTTACACTACATAGAACACTGTTAAGTACGGTTAAATTGTACTTCAAGGGGATAATATTTACACTACATAGAACACTATTAAGTACGGTTTAACTGTATTTTAAGTGGATACTATTTAAACGACATAGAACACTGTTAAGTACGGTTTAACTGTATTTTAAGTGGATAATATTTACACGACATAGAATACTGTTAAGTACGGTTTAACTGTATTTTAAGTGGATAATATTTACACGACATAGAACATTGTTGAATACGGTTTAACTGTATTATAAGTGGATAATACTTACACGACATAGAACACTGTTAAGTACGGTTTAACTGTATTTTAAGTGGATAATATTTACACGACATAGAACACTGTTAAGTACGGTTTAACTGTATTTTAAGTGGATAATATTTACACGACATTGAACACTTGTAAGTAAGGTTAAACTGTATTTAAAGTGGATAGTATTTACACTACATAGAACTCTGTTAAGTACGGTTAAACTGTATTTAAAGTGGATAGTATTTACACTACATAGAACACAGATAAGTACGGTTAAAGTGTATTTAAAGTGGATAACATTTACACTATACAAATTTGGTTCTTACCATCATTATTATTTCATTGAGAATAATGTCCTATTCTAAAAAAAGAGTGAAAATGGATTTTTTCTTTAGGTGATAAATGTTGTTTGGAAATTTGTTTTATCGTCTTATTTGGATGTGGGCGAATATAAGGTGCGGATAAGTGTGATGAGTGTAGTCATTGTTACTAGGTTGAAAGTTCCACCGAAAGAGATATTTATCGATAGCCCAATAGCCAGGGTGACTAAGGGACCTACAGATTTACGTTGAATCAGAACAACGTAGTCTGAATTTCAGCTAACGGGCAATCCTGACACTCAGTTCTCTTCAACACACAACTTCCAGACCCTGACTGTCATGCAATAGAATCTATTAGTTCGTTCATATTAAGTCTTATAAGTAGGATTAAGTAATATGATTTAAAATTAATAATATAAAATGGTTTTCAATCACAAAATTGTATATTATTTTTCTATTTACACAAACCTATTCATACGGTTTAATATCTCAATATTATCAAAACACTCAGATCTAATGTTGAATTATAGTTAAAAACAAATTTTAATATTGTCACAAATATCGTACTACCAGTTTTGTTTTATAAGTTTTTTTACTACCTATTTCTCGGAGCCTTACATTTATGAGGTATGTTCATTAGAACATTATTCAGTACATTAGAGCATTTGAAGGAATAAGTATTTTCTAAGAAAAATTACATTTTTTTTTTTTTTGAGGAATTCAAGCATACGGACGATTCAAAGCACAAGAATGCACAACTGAGGAGGATAACAATATAACGATATAATAAAATAGCCGTCTGGTATTTGTATTTATGAAACTCTTGAAAATTCATCTTGCGTAGTTTAGGCTTATCATCAAACTAATTACAAAAAATATATAACTATTCCTACCTAAATGCATCTATATTGTGTACACAAAGAAGTGTTAATGTTAACATTTATTTCATTTGTACCCACAGAAAAAAACATTACTTATTATGTCACATCATCCTAACAATAAATGTAGTTACTTTAAGCTAAGGAAATAAAATAAAATAATAAAATATAACCGGTGTTAATATGACAAGTAAGACTGCATATAAATAAAAAGACTAAGTAGAAAGGTGCATAATTATGTAATTAGTCTTATTATGAAACGCAAAGTAATTATTAAAACTAATTGTAATGAATATGTCTGTTAACTTGTGAAATATAGTATGTGTGTTCCATAAGTCGGATAATATTATTTGTTTATAGAAAACAGAATTGGTATTCCATAAAAGTTTAAGTTTCAGAGTTAACTTTAAAAATTAGCCTGTGAAACATTTCGTTAAAAAGTTGAGAGATTGATGACATTTTGTTAGTGGTTTTATGAAGGATGGTTTTAGTTGCTGCCTAATCTAAAACAGCTCCATCTACATAGGTAGAGTGATCATTCATTGCGTGTTAGTAAAATATCTTATACTCTAGTTAAAATGATGTATTATCATTTCAATAAAAACAAACACATTATTCGTCAAAAATATTAGACTTAGTTAGTTAATGCGTGTTATACAGTAATTTTCACAGTATCACATTTTTTTTTTTTTTTTTTAGAACCGATTCTATCAATTGAGATTTATTTCTATTTATATTACTTAACAAAATGTGTCTGTAAAATCCAGTCGAACTTTACATTCTTTTTAAATACCAAGAAGTATTGTTCCATAAAAACAAATCTCTAAGGTCTATTTTTTTTCTTTTTAATTTACAAAACTATTATAATATAAGACCATATAAATATTATAAGATATGCAATTATAGTATTGATAAATCATCAGCAATACTTCTAAAACTAGCATTTTATCTTTATAGGTCAAATAAGGGTTAATGAATATAGCTTACGTAGTAGAAGTTAGAACTCTGAAAAAAACGGATATAAGGTAAAGAAATTTACTATTTTTACTGGCTATATAATTAACTTTTAAAATTCTTTTTTAAACGTATAATAAGCGTTATTCTACTAACATATATATTTTAGCAGGTCAAACTAAAAGTATGGTATTATAAATAAATCAATATCCTAATAAGTCTATCATATCAAATCTTAAAAATTATAAATTATTTAACAATCTACAATCAGTCCTCAATGCGTAATGCACTTGTTTAAATACTTACTAAATTTTTTTTTTAAAACAATAACTATTAATTATGTAAATACTTACTATAACTTCATCATTATTTAATTCAACTCCCTTTCAATTTATTATTACTATTATTCAGTTTATTCAACTCACTCAATTCACTTCTTTGTCACTTCAAACTTTATATAGAACATAATCATTTCGTTACTTATGTGTGTCATAACGAGGAGGTACATTTCATTTCTATTCTCTCTGTATATAATTATAATGGCTCTAAAGTATTTCATTTTAATTTGTTTATTTTTTATTTTAGAACAAAAAACAAATAAACTTCAAGAAAATAAAAATAGAGAATAAACTAGTTGTTTCATGACAAAGGTAATTTCAATTTTGATAAATATAAAAAAATTTATAAATTTTAATAGGTTTAGAATTAAATAGGTTTTTTTATACAATTAAATAGTGCGTGTTGTTTCAAGGAAGGAATCATACAGCCACATATTTAATTATTTTATTAAGTGTTTACAATAATTAAGGTTAAGTACCATAAATAATAAATAGGAATAAAATAATAATTAAATCATAAAATAAAAATAAATAACCCTTCATTTTTGACAGCACCTGATTGGCTTTAATTTTTTAATGTGTTTATCTCTATAAAAATGCTTAAAAACAATAAATAATTATTTTCCAGTAGTAACTGGAAACAATTTTGTACAAGGTGGGAGTTTAAAACTATATTCAATTATTTGCTTACATATTCGTAAAATACGGAAGCACAGCTGGAAATTAATTTATATATACATTACCATTAAATTGAAGTTATTTATGTAAGGACCTTTAATGATCTCAGACTGCTTGTTTTAGATAAATGTAAGAACAGGATAAGATGATAAATGAACCAATACTGAGCCTCTACCTGAGTATGTATAAATAACATCCTTTTCTTATAAGTAAGAAATACCCACAGGTGTACGTCCCAGGTTGTTTAGTATGGTAGTTAATTGAGTTACTGAAGTGAGGGAGGAGAGTATTAACAATTTGAGAATATAGTGGACAAAAGGTTCTAACCAATATGGTATACATTAAATGTAAAAGAATACTTTTGTTAAATTGTTGCCAATTATTATTCTATAAATATTATTTGTTCAGATTATAAGTTGAAATTTGTACAGTCATCTTTGTGTAAAAGAGTAGATTAATAATATATATGATAGATTGCTAGAGTTTACAATAAATGAGAGAATTATGTCCTGTCGAATTAACGGTTTGGAGCTGGCGGGGGCTATGAGGGGGGAGAGGGAAGGGGAATACATTGATTAATCGTTAGTGAGTCAAGATCTTTACAACTCTTAGTGGCAGTTGCGATAATACCAAGAACTAAATTCCTTAGAGTGCTAAACAGGGCGCCCGGACGAACATCTTAAAAATTAAGTTTTAGAAATAGATTTACGTACGCTTAAAATGATATTCATAAACATTATTAACATGCAAGATCCTGCAACTAACATATGTGTGTGTGTGTGTGTGCTCGTGCGCGGGTGCGTGCCTGGGCGCGTGCATGCGTGCTTGTGTGTATGTGTGTGTGCGCGTGCGCGCGCGCGCGTGTGTGTGTGTGTGCTCGTGCGCGGGCGCGTGCGTGGGCGCGTGCGTGGGCGCGTGCGTGGGCGCGTGCGTGGGCGCGTGCGTGGGCACGTGCGTGCGTGCGTGCGCTCGTGTGTGCCTGGCCACGTGCGTGCGTGCTTGCGTGCGTGCGTGCTTGTGTGTATGTGTGTGTGTGCGTGCGCGCGCGTGTGTGTGTGTGTGTGTGTGTCAGTGTGTGTGTGTCTTTGTGTGTTTGTCTTATTGTTTACATGTTCTTTCCATGTAACAGTTCGGTGTTCAAACACCCAAATAATTGTACCTGGTTGACTAATTATAGTGTTTATTCTAATTGTTAAGTAAAATGTATGATTTAAACTATCTAAACTAAACGTTAGCTAACATCTGATATATTATGTATAAACCAGTCGGCCCCTTTAAGATGGGCTATTAATATATAGCTATTACAAAAGTAACATTAAACGGTACATTTATGTACACGTGTGACCTACTTCCATTAGGCGGTGAGATATATCGAACCAAATTTATCGATGCAAACAACTGCTGGACGTAAAGTGATTTATAAATGAAGTGAGTGTGTTTGGCAAGTAGTTAGTTAGTCAAGTTTATTACCGCACCTTTGCATCCTAGCGTTTATATAAAAAATGATTCATAAATAGCTTCACTTATGTTTTAAGTACATATTAATGTTAATATTTTATGAATTTATATTCCGTTCCAAAATCAAGTAGCCCACTGTCGGCACTAGTGACCCAGATACTTGGGGGACATAGTGTTGTAGAGATAGTAGGCGTTACTAGTAATAAGAAGGTTCTGTTAGCGGCCTTCTTAAACAAAATATGGTGCCACTTAGTTTTGTCAACGATGTTTAAATCTTAACAGGGTTTGACAATCTGTCTTAACAATCTGTTGACAGGGTCTTAACAATCTGTTAACAGGGTTTGAATCTTCTATAGGGAAGATAACTGAGTATTTGTCTTGTCAATTAGCTGAATATCACATCAATCCTACACGGATCTGATTCCACATAAAGTTCTATGTTCCTTAGTTATCCTGGATATTGGGCTACTAATAAAAGGCTCTTTCTATTGCAAATTCAATCACAATTAGTAATAATGACTACACTCATGGACCCTTACATGTATGTCTTAAAGATCGGCAATTTAATAATGAACAAATTAATTGTCTCCTTTGTATTTATTATCATCAAATGGAATATAAAGAACTTAGTAGCTTTCTCAATTTATGTTTAAGTATCATTTTATACAACAACATAAGTAGTAATGTATTAATTCTACCATTAATATATTATAGCCTAATATACATTTTTAATATTTAAGACATAAATTGAGAAAGGTACTAATTTATATAAATATCAATTATTTTTAACAAAATACGATTATAAGATATCCTTTATAATAAAATGCAAGTAGTTTTGCTTGATAATGAGTAAAATGTTCTTGTGAAGTTCCACATTAGGCCCAGATAGAACTTATCTTTTAAATTTATCCCACTATCATGTACGAGAGAGTAAATGGTTAAACAATCACTTAACTCTTCAAGCCGAATGATAATAACACAGAGATTTTGGTTTTCAGATGAGTAAACGCAAAACTTTAATATTTGTCTTTTTTATTTAAGTAGTGCAAAGTGAGGAAAAAATTTTAGGAGCTATCATAGATAACAGGTTAAAATTTTAATACCACGTTCACTGAATATGCAAGCGTACGATATTAGTTCTGATAGACTTTAACCTCTGTGGGTGTTGATATTGTCTTCGCAGCCTACTATTGACCTGTGTACGCAGTTCTGTACCATTACGTTGTTGTCTGGAATTAAAAAACAACAAAAACCAATTAATATTTAATCAATATAAGAACGCAATCAGAACAGTCTCTTAAAAATCCTATAAATACTCATTTAAATCAAAATTTAAATTTTTTAACCCAATATTACCTTTCGTTGTGTCTAATAAAAAACTTAACGACGCTATTATACGACTGTGTAGCTGTTGAAATAAATGAATGTTAATAACACTTGATTTGTTATTGTAACTCGACAAATGTTCCTACTCACCCAAGATAAAGTAATGGTTATTGGAGATAATACATTCATTTTAATTAAAAAAAGCTTTAAGGATAATCATACTAATTAATATAAACAACAAATCAATTTGTTCAATAATTATGGAATAAATCAATGATATTTACCATATTTACACTATGGTTTATTGTATTATCATTATACATATTTGTTTTTATTGCCACAGTTGTTATATTGTTCCAAGGAGGTCAGGAACAAAAAGACTAATGTTAATTATTCACATAGCACATGTTTAGTGACAGTCAAGCCATTAGTGGATACGGAAACTGACATTTACATTATAGTCTCTTTTGAATAATACAGCAACATGTTAAATTTTTTTTTTCATGTCAGTTAACGTATTGAATTAGTAACTAAACCGTTTAAAATAGATTTTTAGTTGTTTCATTAATTTATATTGAAATAACTTATTACTTTGTAATATTGGTGAAATTTTATTGATTTTTCATACATCCTAGCATCCAGCTGGCCTATAACGCTGTCACTGAAAGTCAGGTACTGTCAGCAAATTGACAAACACGTGCGTTTTTTGCTGTGGAGAACGTCAATGATAAAAATAGGGAAGGAGTTTGGTCCAAGTGTCCAATAATAATGACCAGGCCTTTTAACTTACTCCCAGACAACTTAAGCTTACAAAGTCATAAAATGGGCTAATAAGGGCTCATGACAGTTAAACCCTAGGACAACATCTCTAATACCTTCATTTATGCTGCATCGTTGCTATGATTAATGTTTTCTTAATTTCCCATCTAAATCATTTATTAATGTTTACTAATCTTATTTTAAACTTAAATTTCCCAAACTTATATTTTTAATACTTGCTAACTCCATTTAAGTTGAATAGTTAATTTATAAAATAGCTTCTAACAAATAATGTGTTATTCTCTTTTGTAGAAATTCAGTTATATTTTGATTTAATTGCAAATATTATGTTCAAGGCGAAGCAATTTAAGAATTAGATGACTAGGTGATATTCGCTCATATACACTCATCACACTCATTCGAAATCCATATTCGGCCATATATTGACGATCGGCGTCTTATGAATAAATAAATAAATAAAAAAAATAAATAAATAGGTGTATTTAAAAAAAGCACACATAACATATATATGTTTATTATGTTATACAGACTGGAGCAAAACAATTAAACAGCCAAGTGGATGGAGATTCATTTTTCATTTAATATCACTCAAACTCAATGGACTTCATCGAACTGAGTGGACACTCTACTATATTGCAATACCGTTGCTTTGAGTTTATTTTATAAACGCAACGTTTAATGCTTAGGAATTGATTATTTTGGATGTATCTTAAACAATTTTGTAGAAACTGTCAAAAACTTGCGTGATGCTGTGGGGAACGTCAATGACAAAATAAGGAAGACGTTTGGTCCAAGTTTCCAATGGTAAATGGCCAGGCCTTTTAGATTTCGCTTCCGTTAATTTACTACCACTACTTTTGTCATAACCTAGTGAGTGTACAATTATTTACACCAATACCACTGTACGAATATGGGTGGGTGGTTGTGTTAATACCACTGTACGTATATGGGTGGGCGGGTGGGTCAATACCACTGTACTTATATGGGTGGGTGGGTGGGTCAATACTACTTTTTTATTGCAATTACGGTTAGGTTAAGTTAGGTTAGGTTATGTTAGGTTGGGTGGCTACTAAAGTTTATCACAAACCGTTAAATCCAATGATTGACTTCCCGCCAAAGTTCTTTGGGCCAACATAAACTACCAACAATACTTTTGTTAAATTGTTGTCAATTATTATTCTATAAATATTATTTGTTCAGATTATAAGTTGAAATTTGTACAGTCATCTTTGTGTAAAAGAGTAAATTAATAATATATATAATATATTGCTAGAGTTTACATTAAATGAGAGAATTATGTCCTGTCGAATTAACGGTTTGGAGCAGGCGGGGGCTATGAAGGGGGAGAGGGAATGGGAATACATTGATTAATCGTTAGTCAGTCAAGATCTTTACAACTCTTAGTGGCAGTTGCGATAATACCAAGAACTAAATTCCTTAGAGTGCTAAACAGGGCGCCCGGACGAACATCTTAAAAATTAAGTTTTAGAAATAGATTTATGTACGCTTAAAATGATATTCATAAACATTATTAACATGCAAGATCCTGCAATTAACATATGTGTGTGTGTGCTCGTGCGCGGGTGCGTGCCTGGGTGCGTGCGTGCGTGCTTGTGTGTGTGTGTGTGTGTGTGTGTGTGTGTGTGTGTGTGTGTGTGCGCGCGCGCGCGCGCGTGTGTGTGTGTGCTCGTGCGTGGGCGCGTGCGTGGGCGCGTGCGTGGGCGCGTGCGTGCGTGCGTGCGTGGGCGCGTGCGTTCGTGCGTGCGCTCGTGCGTGCCTGGCCGCGTGCGTGCGTGCGTGCTTGTGTGTATGTGTGTGTGTGTGTGTGTGTGTGTGTGTGTGTGTGTGTGTGTGTGTGTGTGTGTGTGTGTGTGTGTGTGTGTGTGTGTGTGTGTGTGTGTGTGTCAGTGTGTGTGTGTCTTTGTGTGTTTGTCTTATTGTTTACATGTTCTTTCCATGTAACAGTTCGGTGTTCAAACACCCAAATAATTGTACCTGGTTGACTAATTATAGTGTTTATCCTAATTTTTAAGTAAAATGTATGATTTAAACTATCTAAATTAAACGTTAGCTTATATCTGATCTATTATGTATAAACCAGTCGGCCCCATTAAGTTGGGCTTTTAATATATAGCTATTACAAAAGTAACATTAAAAGGTACATTTATGTACACGTGTGACCTACTTCCATTAGGCGGTGAAATATATCGAACCAAATTTATCGATGCCAACAACTGCTGGACGTAAAGTGATTTATAAATGAAGCGAGTGTGTTTGGCAAGTAGTTAGTTAGTCAAGTTTATTACCGCACCTTTGCATCCTAGCGTTTATATAAAAAATGATTCATAAATAGCTTCACTTATGTTTTAAGTACATATTAATGTTAATATTTTATGAATTTATATTCCGTTCCAAAATCAAGTAGCCCACTGTCGGCACTAGTGACCCAGATACTTGGGGGACATAGTGCTGTAGAGATAGTAGGCGTTACTAGTAATAAGAAGGTTCTGTTAGCGGCCTTCTTAAACAAAATATGGTGCCACTTAGTTTTGTCAACGATGTTTAAATCTTAACAGGGTTTGACAATCTGTCTTAACAATCTGTTGACAGGGTCTTAACAATCTGTTAACAGGGTTTGAATCTTCTATAGGGAAGATAACTGAGTATTTGTCTTGTCAATTAGCTGAATATCACATCAATCCTACACGTTTCTGATTCCACATAAAGCTCTAGGTCCCTTAGTTATCCTGGATATTGGGCTACTAATAAAAGGCTCTTTCTATTACAAATTCAATCACAATTAGTAATAATGACTACACTCATGGACCCTTACATGTATGTCTTAAAGATCGGCAATTTAATAATGAACAAATTAATTGTCTCCTTTGTATTTATTATCATCAAATGGAATATAAAGAACTTAGCAGCTTTCTCAATTTATGTTTAAGTATCATTTTATACAACAACATAAGTAGTAATGTATTAATTCTACCATTAATATACTATAGCCTAATATACATTTTTAATATTTAAGACATAAATTGAGAAAGGTACTAATTTATATAAATATCAATTATTTTTAACAAAATACGATTATAAGATATCCTTTATAATAAAATGCAAGTAGTTTTGCTTGATAATGAGTAAAATGTTCTTGTGCAGTTCCACATTAGGCCCAGATAGAACTTATCTTTTAAATTTATCCCACTATCATGTACGAGAGAGTAAATGGTTAAACAATCACTTAACTCTTCAAGCCGAATGATAATAACACAGAGATTTTGGTTTTCAGATGAGTAAACGCAAAACTTTAATATTTGTCTTTTTTATTTAAGTAGTGCAAAGTGAGAAAAAATTTTAGGAGCTATCGTAGACAACAGGTTAAAATTTTAATACCACGTTCACTGAATATGCAAGCGTACGATATTAGTTCTGATAGTCTTTAACCTCTGTGGGTGTTGATATTGTCTTCGCAGCCTACTATTGACCTGTGTACGCAGTTCTGTATCATTACGTTGTTGTCTGGAATTAAAAAACAACAAAAACCAATTAATATTTAATAAATATAAGAACGCAATCAGAACAGTCTCTTAAAAATCCTATAAATACTCATTTAAATCAAAATTTAAATTTTTTAACCCAATATTACCTTTCGTTGTGTCTAATAAAAAACTTAACGACGCTATTATACGACTGTGTAGCTGTTGAAATAAATGAATGTTAATAACACTTGATTTGTTATTGTAACTCGACAAATGTTCCTACTCACCCAAGAAGTAATGGTTATTGGAGATAATACATTCATTTTAATTAAAAAAAAGCTTAAGGATAATCATACTAATTAATATAAACAACAAATCAATTTGTTCAGTAATTATGGAATAAATCAATGATATTTAGCATATTTACACTATGGTTTATTGTATTATCACTATACATATTTGTTTTATTGCCACAGTTGTTATATTGTTCCACAGAGGTCAGGAACAAAAAGACTAATGTTAATTATTCACATAGCACATGTTTAGTGACAGTCAAGCCATTAGTGGATACGGAAAGTGACATTTAAATTATAGTCTCTTTTGAATAATACAGCAACATGTTTAATTTTTTTTTCATGTCAGTTAACGTATTGAATTAGTAACTAAACCGTTTAAAATAGATTTTTAGTTGTTTCATTAATTCATATTGAAATAACTTTTTACTTTGTAATATCGGGGAAATTTTATTGATTTTTCATACATCCTAGCATCCAGCTGGCCTATAACGCTGTCACTGAAAGTCAGGTACTGTCAGCAAATTAACAAACACGTGCGTTTTTTGCTGTGGAGAACGTCAATGATAAAAATAGGGAAGGAGTTTGGTCCAAGTGTCCAATAATAATGACCAGGCCTTTTAACTTACTTCCAGACAACTTAAGCTTACAAAGTCATAAAATGTACTGTCATAAGGGCTCATGACAGTTAAACCCTAGGACAACATCTCTAATACCTTCATTTATGCTGCATCGTTGCTATGATTAAATGTTTTCTTAATTTCCCATCTAAATCATTTATTAATGTTTACTAATCTTATTTTAAACTTAAATTTCCCAAACTTATATTTTTAATACTTGCTAACCCCATTTAAGTTGAATAGTTAATTTATAAAATAGCTTCTAACAAATAATGTGTTATTCTCTTTTGTAGAAATTCAGTTATTTTGATTTAATTGCAAATATTATGTTCAAGGCGAAGCAATTTAAGAATTAGATGACTAGGTGATATTCGCTCATATACACTCATCACACTCATTCGAAATCCATATTCGGTCATATATTGACGATCGGCGTCTTATGAATAAATAAATAAAAAAAATAAATAAATGGGTGTATTTTAAAAAAGCACACATAACATATATATGTTTATTATGTTATACAGACTGGAGCAAAACAATTAAACAGTCAAGTGGATGGAGATTAATTTTTCATTAAATATCACTCAAACTCAATGGACTTCATCGAACTGAGTGGACACTCTGAACTATATTGCAATACTGTTGCTTTGAGTTTATTTTATCAACGCAACGTTTAATGCTTAGGAATTAATTATTTTGGGTGTACCTTAAACAATTTTGTACAAACTGTCAAAAACTTGCGTGATGCTGTGGATAGTGTCAATAACAAAATAAGGAAGACGTTTGGTCCAAGTTTCCAATGGTAATGGCCAGGCCTTTTAGATTTCGCTTCCGTTAATTTGCTACCACTTCTTTTGTCATAACCTCACTACCACTACTTCTTTATCGCAATTACGGTTAGGTTAGGTTAGGTTATGTTAGTTTGGGTGGCTACTAAAGTTTATCACAAACCGTTAAATCCAATGATTGACTTCCCGCCGAAGTTCTTTGGGCCAACGTAAACTACCAACAATCTGCCTACACTCCTAACTTCTTGTAAACAATATAAATGCACAACAAATTTCTAGACATAAATGCGTCACGTAATTCAAGACTGCCACATGACCTGACAGGTAGACCGAACGGATCAATTACATCAGCCACATGGGATGTATCGGTGATATGCATTTACATATCATGTTAGCTTAAGCCAACATAAACTGCCTACAATCCTAACTTGTACTAAACAATATAAACATGTCTAGGCATATTTTATTTACATTATGTGTTAAATACAGACCTTCTCTAAAGCTTTTAAGACGTTTTGTGGTAAAACTTGCAAATTAATTTAACATCTATTTATTATTTAGTAAATTACTGTAGTTCACATTCGGTTAAATGTTATTATAATATTTTTTATTGAAAGGAATACAATATAAGCCCTACATACATTGAAAAATAGTTAATTGAATTACTTTTTAATACTTTCAATCATATGGTAGCGGTACTTAAGCGTAAATGCAAAAAAAAAAAAAAATATATCAGAAGCTTTTTTTGGATATTTTATTCAATGATTTAACTTTTAAAACGAAATGTATTTCTCCTCTGATTTATTTTTATTTAAAAATAAATAAAGTAATTATAAATTGCATTGCACATTCAATTAAGATCCTACTTGGACACAAAGACAGTAACTTATGCTAAAAATAAATTTACGTTTTTAGCTTAAAATATTTTTTTCATACAGTCTGTAAAACGTTAAAAGCGTCACTTCCTCAGAAGGTAGTAAAGTACCTTGTCAGATGAACTGATCCACTCCAAACTTGTTGGCAGCTCTGGTAATTACTGTTTAAGTCTTATTCCCAACTTGACAGTAAACTCCCTGAGTGTCTGTGAGTTCATATTATGTACATATTTAACAAGACATCTCCGTGCTCAGTTTATAGTAATCATTTATTTGTAACTGCTTTTTTTAGAAAAACTTTACTGTATATAACTTATTTGGTTATACCAGTAAAAACGATTGCAGATATTATGTCTTCTAAAAGTTTTTTTGTCAAAATTTTGTCTAGTATTATGTCGATTCCTAGTGTATTTTTGTGTATGTTACAAGTATTATCAACCCCCGTCCTCTGTTCTCATAATTACATACCTTTTTTGTTGTTATTAATTTTTTATTCACATCTCTGGTTAAGATTTTTTAAATTTTTATTTATCTTATATTTTAAAATAAGCCAAATTATTTTGTTATAGTATTTTAAAATACTTATTGTTTACTAAATATTTGGAAGTGACTATACAAAATGAAAAATTGCATTATTTAATTTTTTGTTATGTGCAGTAATAACATTTCAGATTATAAATAGATAAGCAATAGGCTTACTTAAAATTAAATGTCTAAATCTATTCTTAAACCCTTGACCCAAAACAATTTTGAGGTAGTATAATAGTATTATAATAATATGATATACAGTACTAGCAAACAGTTAAATTTTAAAAAGTAACTAAAAGAACAGCCATTAGTCTTTTACACTTCATAAACGTTATTACTTTTTATTCCATATACAATTTTTAGAAACAAAATGAGTATGGGAAATACATAGTTCTATTTCAAAAATATGTGCCTAAAAACAATTATGATAGATGCTAGTTTGTGGTTTCACTCTGAAACTCAATCAGTACTCCATAAGCACTGGGGTTGATATCCGGTCTCCTGATAGAACGTTACCTTTACCCTCGCTTGAGGGTGTTTGGCAATCGCCTCGTGGGGGATCTCGTCCTTAGGCACACAGGGTTGGTCTCTTGTCTCCTGATTTAACGTCACCCTTAGCCTTGCTAGAGGCTGTTTGGCAATTGACCTCACGGGGAATCTCTGCCTTATCCTTGGTTTAATCTTTATAAAGCTTTGTAAGAAGTTAAAAAATATAACTTCTTACAAAGCTAAGTTAAAAAATATAATAAATATAACCTCATAAAATAACTTATTTACTATCCAGTGGGGTAAGCTTTGACTGAGATAATTTAGTGGATAGTCATCGAACTTGTAGGGAAGCTTTGCCTACTACCTTGAAATTGATGAATTCGGTCTTCGGGCTAACAAGACATTACATCCCTTGAATTGTAATCGTACTTCATCGACCTAGTGAAAATTATTATAACAGAAACGGCCTTCACTTATCTAACGACAACATGGTTAGGCCGTACAAAACCCCTGTATGAATTATTAAATACAATATGAGAACAATAGGATGAAGAGTAACAAATGATTCAAAGCATTCTGTAACAGTAATTTATAAGCTTTTAAACAACCGGCTTATATGTCATTAGATACGTAAATATTTTCATAAATAATAGACATTTTATAAAACTAAAACTGAGTACTGTACGAACTATAAGCTCACTGTCGGCTCAGAAATGATGTGCACCCGAGTGTGAAGTTTGTTTTCTAAGAAACTAATATGTCTATGAAAACTTCAAATATATGCTTTTTTCTTCGTTTTATTGTGAGTTATGACATACGAATTTTTAAATGTTTCCACAATTTTTAGTAATTTTTATTATATTTCGAACGAAAAGCACCAAATTTCCAACTAGTTTTCTCTTTACATAACATTTAAACCAAATCACTAAAAAGGCCATAAATATATCACATGATTACTTTAATAAGTGGATGATGGAAATATTTTTTATAAGTTTAAAAATTTTATAAATTAATCTTTAAAAAAATGTTTATCACCTACCTCAAATACAGTTTTTTTTTTTATAGAGGTCGTAAAATATATTAATTGGTCTAGTTTAAATCCTTTTTACATTTATAATTACGATATATTATTTTTATATGTGAAAGTATTTGTATTGCTTTTATACTGATTTAAATATATTTATATTCGACCTATTAGATATATTTGATAATTATGTAAATCGATTTTAACAGTACAAGTAAACGTCACACAACATAAATTTATTACAATATAAGCAAAAAATGCACGAATATTATTGTGATCGATTTCGGTGAACCACGCTCACCTTCCTCAGACCAGAAGGATTCACAAAAGAATGGAAAAAAAACATTTTCCATTCCTTTGTGATTCCCTCTGGTCTGAGGAATGTGAGCGTGGTTCACCGAAATCGATCACCATAATATTTGTGCATTTTGTACTTGTATTGTAATATATTTGTGCAATTTGTGCTTATATTGTAATACATTTGTGTTGTGTGACGTTTACTTGTACTGTATATGTACTAACACGTATTATGCTAATTAAAAACTATCGATTTTAAATCAGTGTTTTTATTTATATATATGAAAGTAATGTATTCTAATTATGCATGTCATAATGATGGCAGCAAGACCAAATAAATAAATCTACGTCCTCTAGAAGCAAAAGGAAACGATGTTGAGGGAATTGATAAATTTGTATTTTTCAGAAAATTAAAATTGTAAAATATTTATTTTATATATTTTATAGTGAACTTATAGAAAACATTCGTATAAACCAGGTATTAGAATGCAAATGCGATACATTGATGTATTTATTAGTGATAACGGTGTAAATTTGATGTATAGTGAAAACTAATTGAAATTCAGATATTTATTTTGTTCTAAATCGGACAAAAATACTCTAAACTTATATTACAATTTTTAAATTCATAAGTAACATAGCAAAACCAAACAATAAAAACAGCCTATTATTTGTGTTGTCATAGGCTTCTTAGTGTCTTATCAAACAACCTTCAAACTCGGGTGTACATAATTTCTGCACCGATAGCAAGTTAAAAAAATGCCTTACATTGAAAAAAAGGATTACTCAATATGAATTCAGAGATAGCATCATAAACGTTGAAAACTGAAATATCTAGTCTATTGTAATATTTATGTATTTCAAAACATGCAATTGATGTCAGCACCTTTGTCTTTATCTCGGATACTATTCATAATACAATAGTATATCAAATAAGTTTTCAATCATACAGGTACTAAGTTTCTAACTTCATTACATAGCATTGTTCTATAGTGACACATACCTAGCATTGTAATTAGACAGGTGTTAATACAATTAGTTTCAATTGAAATGATATATTGAAAGAAGAATTTGCCAATATTTCACGTAGTTTAGTTAATTCTAGACTACTAAATTGTGTTTCGACAGGATGACCAAACACATCCATTACCTCTGTTACACAGGTCATGTCAAAGGTATATTAGTGGTATTTCAATAACAGTATGGCACAAGGGATTGTGTATTATAACATGATTTGTATTTATTTAAAAGTTTTTCTATATGACCTAAATGCAACGGTTATTATTTGTGTGGATTAGCGTCAAATAATTTTTGTTAAAAAAAAAGTATTAATGACTTGTTCGTAAAATATAACTCTCATTTATTGTTGTAATGAAAATATGACGTATTTTTCACAGTGGAAGAAATCAAAACATTATGAGTGTAGTTTTTGACTCTAAAGAAATTAAAAATTTAGTTAAGTTTTTGGAAACATGTATTAAATTATCTTTGGTATTAGAAATAAGTACAGCATATTCAAAAATCCTTTTTGAAACAAAATAGAAGTTAATCCAAATTATAGCCAACACCCAAGAGACTTGATCACAATATAACCTGAACTTTTTGAAAGAAATACCTATAAATCTTTAAAATAATAAAACAGAGCGTTAAATAAGTTATATAGTTCAGACATGAATATAGATAATGGAAGAAGGATGGATACTGGTATCATCGCTAATTCAAAAACAACCAAAGATATGAGAAAGACTTAAGGCTTTGAGCAAATATATGTGTGAAGCATGATATGAATCGTGTACTTTCCCAGATTATAAGTATATAAATGGAGAAGGGTCATAGAACTATGAACGAGGTATTAAGATAGCGGATTTAAAGTTTATGGATTCTTTTTTGATTATTCTGTATAATATGAAATTAATATATTTAGTCGGTACCAACCATTTATTTTGCATATAAGTATTATATAAGTCAAATAATAAACATTGATGGTTTGTTATTTTAAATAATCAGTGTAAACAATCAGCATGTGTGGAAAGCACCAAATAACCAGTGTAATCAATCTGCATGTGTGAAAAGCACTAAATAACCAGTGTAAACAATCTGCATGTGTGGAAAGCACTACATAATCAGTGTCAACAATCTGCATGTGTGGAAAGCACTAAATAATCAGTGTCAACAATCTGCATGTGTGGAAAGCACTACATAATCAGTGTCAACAATATGCATGTGTGGAAAGCACTACATAATCAGTGTCAACAATCTGCATGTGTGGAAAGCACTAAATAATCAGTGTCAACAATCTGCATGTGTGGAAATCACTACATAATCAGTGTTAACAATGTGCATGTGTGGAAAGCACTAAATAAACAGTGTCAACAATGTGCATGTGTGGAAAGCACTAAATAATCAGTGTCAACAATGTGCATGTGTGGAAAGCACTAAATAGTCAGTGTCATTATTCTGAACTGTTTTATTCTGAAGACATACCAAAAGCTAATATATATTTATACATAATATACCTCAATTCATTTTAAACTCGAGTAATAACCATGCCATCATGATAAGTTAATAAAAATCACTAAAACAATTATTATATTGATAAACCTCAATAAAACTCTTTCAATTAAATTTGAAGTGTATGAACATTATTTTGTACCTAAAGAGCTATATGAGTTTCAGCACGCTATTTGGGGCCAGCAGATATTTATTCATTATTACTAACATGACCGAACGTGTAATAAATGAGTTTGATGGGCAGGGCATGTAATAATGCCCACTGGAGTATTACCGATGATGTTCATTACAGTTTATGCACATGAGCTTTGTACTATCAATATTTGTGCTGGGTGGGATAATAGTATTTAAGATAATTATGTTGTTTCATTAAAATTTCAATATAATGTATTTATACTCTATATATGGCACTATTTTATAGTGCTATAAATGTTGCATCTTAAGTAATATCATTTTATTTTTAAAGTTAAAAGTATAAAGTTGCCAATTACGTTCGTATTTTTATATTATTTAATTTTTTATAAAATTTAAAAAATGTTTATTCCTGAAAGGAAACTATTGTTTATAGAACCATTTTTTTTTATTTAAGACCTGTACGTGTAATTTTAAAAGCAACTTATCGGTACCATGACCGATTTTACCATTATTATTTTTCTTTTTTACATCTATCGTCAGGTTGCATGGACTTGTACGATTGAAGTGCAGATTAGTCAAATTCAAATACACTACAGTTAGGGATTTGAACTCTGGAAATTGCACTCCGTGTCAATTAATCAGCCCGAAATTAAACAATGTATTCATTTTTTACCTCATCTGGCATCACCGTTAACGTTATTAGACATAAACCACATTTTATCATAGATAAATGATGTGAGATTCACCACAAACCACCACATAACTCATTTAACCACGTTTGATAACCACGAGAGTTGTTAGTCATAGACCACATCTGTTTTAGAGGTAATACGATATGAGATCCACCACAACCACCGTATTACTTATCATCGTTTACTTTCTTCAGTACCACTACAAGAAATATTAGTAATGGATGACAATCAAATTATTTTAATGGTTTGATCACTTTTGAAAATGTTTGGTTTGGGATGAGTTTTACCTCTAAACTTTTCCTAAGTCTTGACAGAACATTTAACAAAAAAATAACAATTTGGTACGTAAAAATATAAGTATTCACAAATTATTCATTAATGAAAACTCTAGTTAATCTTAGTCTACGGTGGTCATAAGGTGTGCTAATAACCTCTGGAATTTTACACACTGGTTCTATTTCTGAAGGAGTGGGAGTAATGATTCTATTTTAAGATTACAACAATTGAAAGTGAATTTCATCCTCATCATAAAAAGCTTAATACTTTCCAGAAATAATTATGAAATATTTGTCTCCAGGATTGAAAAGATGTATAGGTAAAAATTATATTTATTCAATGAATATACTAACAACTACAACACTTCGTGTACGTGGATAAATTGGTTAACGGCAACAGACGTATATGTGTGGGTACCCATTTTTTATAAGTACCCACCCGGGTAGGCCAACAACACTTTACGTATATGGTAGGGTAAGTGGGTGAACACTAGTTTAATGTATGGGTGGATTTTGGGTCCATACTACTGTACGCTTGTTTGAATAATATGCTAAATACCACTGTACGTGAATGGTGGGCTGGATGGGAAAACTCTTAATGTTTCCTAGTTTTAATCCAACAACGTGGGAAAACTACCAATATGAACATGTTTTGGCCCTACATGAGTAGTTAGTTAAAAAGGTACACTGAACACTCGCAAAAACCTTTTTACACTAAAGGAATTTCTTTGAAGACCATAGAAGTAAGTCGGTTTTAATCTATTAAATGTTAGAAACAAATATTTCATCGAGATTTTAGACACAAACTGCGGATATATTTGTGGGTATTTTTAAAAGGATAGCAATAACTTGCAATCGTATTTGATAGTTAATCAACTAATAGCATGACATGCCATCTAAGGAATGCCAGACAAACAATTAACTAAAGGAGTCCACAATTTGCTGAACATGCGTTCCTGTGATTCCAACATGTCTGAAATTTAAAGCATATGTAATTATTTACTAAACATTAATCATTCTAATTGCCCTTCTGAAATTTATGTAAAGCCAATGAGCTTGAATCAGTGCTGATGTTTACTCTTTGTAAATGAAGGCTTGATACGTCCCTCGTAGTATTGTAATGGAAGTGTTCAGTCAACCTGTCAGAACACATGGCATACATGAATAACACAAAGTACCAGATCGTTTGTACCTCATTTCCAGTAAAGTCGATGAACTCAATTCAATGCTGATGTTTACTCTATGTAAATGAAGGCCTGATACGTCTCTCGTGGTATTGTAATGGAAGTGTTCAGTCAACCTGTCAGAACACATGGCAGACATAAATAACACAAAGTACCAGAACGTTTGTACCCCATTCCAGTAAAGTCGATGAACTCAATTCAATGCTGATGTTTACTCTATGTAAATGAAGGCCTGATATGTTCCTCGTGGTATTGTAATTGATGTGTTCAGTCAACCAGTCAGAACACATCGCAGACATAATTAACACAAAGTACCAGACCATTTGTTCCTCATTTTCAGTAAAGTCGATGAAATTGATTCAATGCTGATGTTTACTCTATGTAAATGAAGGCTTGATACGTTTCTCGTGGTATTGTAATGGAAGTGTTTAGTCAACCTGTCAGAACACATGACAAGACATAAAATAACAAAAATAACCTGAACGTTTGTACTTCATTTTCAGTAAAGCTAATGATATTGAAACCATGCAGATGTTCCTCTATGCAAATGAAGGCCTCATATAATTCAATAATTCTCTAGTGAGTGTAATATTTATGATAACTATACTGTCAAAATACTTCTATAATAGCCCGATAAAAACTTCTACTGAAATATAAAATATGAACAAGCCGATGATACACAAACACGTTTGTAGGAGACTCATACCTTACACTAGAACTTTGGTGTTGCCATAAGACTTAATGGGCGTTATTTTCTTACCCAAACGGAAAAGTTAAACAACAGCACATAACTGTTAATGATAATAAGTATGTTTTGATTCTTGTATTAATACAAGAATGTTTTATTTTTTTAAATTTATATAATTGTACATTTTATGTATGTATATTTTATATTTTTAATTATTTCATTTTTTTATTTATATTGTATCATATTTTTTCAAATAAATAATATGCAAAAAGATTTTGTTTGTAAATATGGTTACTTTTTTACCGAAAGGCTTTACTAAATAAAAAAGTTGTATTCGCTGAAGTGCTTGGTGCATTTATACAATTAAATTATAAATCCATAAAGAAAGAAATTAAAGATTGAAATAATAAACAGTAACCTAATCGATAAATTTTATCTGAGGTTTAAAAATTTACCTACAAGTTTGCCTAAATCCAAGCTAACACTACAAAAAATACAAAATTTCTCTCTTTATCTATTCAAATTTAATATATTTCAGTAATTACTATTATAAAACTCTGATTCACAAAAAAATCAACATGCATCCTACTGGTTGATTGAAATTCTGAATAAAACATTGTATCAAAAAAAATATAAATATAATTTGCTATATAATACATTAATGTATACAGACAATTAAGATAATAGTAATAATTTATTAATTGTATGATAATATCATATACTATTTTAGCATATAGATTTCATTACTTTATAATTGTCCAGTTATTATTTGATAAAACTCTAATAAATATATAATTACCTTGTTTCCAACGACTACGATTCAACAATTTAGAGTTAATAAACAATGTAACATGGAAAAAATGTTTTCTAATGGCTATTTTATCTGCTCCATTAGAGCGTTTAGATTAAAAAGGTATTGGCAGAGGATATCTAAAGCAATATCGATGCCGCTGTCAAAACCACAAACTTGACTTTGGCCGGTGCACTTTGCCTCTTCAACACAGACAGACTTGTATCCAATAGTCATACATCAAACCAAACGGATTTTGATTTACGTACTTTTCATTCAATAAAATACATATTGAATCAAAACTCCTCTAATCATAGTCTATAGTAATAATTAAGGTATTAATATATACATATATATTTTAACTATCAAAACATTATTGTATTTGTATAAAACATATAAGCCTAACTGATTCCATGATCATGGGAGCTAAACACCATAAATTGGCCCAATTTTTGTGAGTTTTAATATTACTAAAATACTATTTACTATTTATTATCGTTACTGTTGAGAAGTTTGCCAAATGTAAAGTCAGTTTGTCAAAACGTCCTTGACATATTAGATTGTTTGTAAAAAACACAAATAGACAGATATGTGGGAGACAATACATATGTATTATTTTTTCTGTATCGTTAATTTTGTACAAACTTTATTTAACATATTTACAGACAGGATTACTATTTATGACACTTTTTTATGGTTTAAATATTTGTAAAATAAATACACATTTCCTTGGGAATTCATCTGGTGGTTTATCAAAATCGATCACCATCATGTAGTTATATTTTGTAATTAGACTGTACTGCATTTTTGTCGTGTGACATTCACTTGCTTAGATGTCTGCTAACACGTAATTTTCTGACTAATAAACTATATATAAACTATAAATACATAAGTTATTTCATAGATAATTTTTTTCAAACAAATGTATTTTATCTTAGATCATATGCTTTAGTGGCCAGTGATATGACTAGTCTCAATTCTACAAATGAGCTATTTTTGTAGCATCTCCTTACTGCAGAAGACATTTATAGTATTTATTATATCATTAATTGTTTAGCCCTAGTTGTAACGTGGTATTAATAGGTGAAGCTTATGTCATTACAAAATACATTTATTGGCATTTAATCATTTAAAGTTATTGATTCTTTGATAATAGCACTTTATGGTGCAATAAAGACAAATATAATGCCACAAACATATCAAAGTATATGTTTTTATTTAAATTATGTATTCATGAAAATCTAAATTAATGATATATACCTAAAAAATTTTTTATTTTGTGTTGACAACTTTATTGTGGTAATATCTTATAATATCTTATAAATGAGCATTTGTAATCAGTCATTAAAATAGACAGGTAGTCAAACTTTGAGTTAGAAGAACTATTGCATTTTTGGTTAGTAGTTTAATAATTGGGAAATTAAATAAAACACAAACAGTTAACTTGTCAATCATTACTTCATTTATTAAGATAACGTCATAAAGTTCCACCATCAACAAAGACCCAAACTGAAAAAAAGAATCACCTTTCGTACGAATCTACAGTCAAAGAGTGGAAAAATGTTTTCACATGTAATTTGATGACAGAACTATGTGGAAGGAAATGATTTTAATTTGTATTTATTTGTTTTTTTAACTATACTAAATCTTTAATCCATGTTTTCTAAAAACTAAAGTAACTTAACATAAAAATATACGATTTGTATTTTTTATGATTTATAAATATAATAAAAGTATTTTATTTTTACCATCTGATTAATCATACCACAATATTGTTGTAAATAATAGACAAAACCTTTTAGGGAGACTATTTTTATTAGTTTTTGATACATTATTAAAATAGTTGTACGTAATTTTGAACGGTTAGTACAGTCCACAAGCAAGGAAGGTTGAGCTATCTCTTTGACTAATATAAAAGTAATAATAAATTAGTACGGTTTTTTAATTGAATAGAAATGTATGTTTCTATGTATGATATCCCTTAATTTTCAAATTAATATATATTTTCAACACTATATCTTAGTACTTACACACTTTAGGATACATAAGTGTATAATAGTGTATTTACGGTTACATTGTATTTATTTATTTTTAATATATTAAGTAAAAAACTTTAATAAATAATAAAATGAAAAATCATAGATATTATTTTGATCTGTTGTGGTTAAATAATTCATTTATATGCACTTTGCCTACTTTAAACCACCTTTCAATGTTGAATGAAATTTATATGTCTACTTAAATTCATTTGTCAGGAATAAAAAAGATATGATTTTATTGTTAGGCTAATAATAATATTATGCTGAATCTGAAAGTTTTTTTTGTTAATTTCTGATTATTTAAATATAAATTGTTCAGTAATATAGGAAATTTTAACTAACTGAAGCCACGTCAAGAAAATAACACTTATAACAAAAATATGCACTATAAATAGTACATTATATTCACTTCACTAAACACTGAAACTCTCTAATTGCCACTTCAGTTTAAAATCCCCTAAATCGTTTCTTAGGTATTTTTGAGTAAATATATAGCTGGTTTAGGCATTAAAGTATCCAGTAATGTTTTGTTTTAGTAGTTTTCGATGCATTAACAAATCAAGTCATAATTAAATTTCATAGTGTATAAAACGTTAGCTGATTATAGCATATTAAAAGATTATATCGTCTATGCAAGTTATTGTTATGCCATTTTTTTTTAGTAAATTATTCTTTATTTGGTAAGTATGCCTGTAAACGTACCTCTTTTCTAGTACAACTTCTTTTAATGAAACGTTTTCTGAAAAGAAAAAATATAATATATTCGAGTATATTACAATTCCTGATTTATTTGATTTTTTCTATGAAAACGAAATCGTTGTATAATATTTTTTAATTGGTAATAAAAGATAATTTACCTTAAATTTCTCTTTAATCTCTCAATCTCTTTTTATCATTTTTTAACACTAACAGAAACGTATGTACGAGCAATTAGAGTAACTCCAAATAGAGTAGTTTTACGTGAACACGTACATGTGAGTAAATTTAGTTTACAAAATTATTTCTAAAAAAATATTTGCAGCCCTGAGCTCTTAAAGTAAGTGCTCTGCGCATAAAATACACATTAGGGATGCATCAGCTGGGGTTTGATGGAAAGTATATCCAAAACACGCTCACTTACTTTCTATAATACATTAAAAAATCTTCATTAACAAAATAAGCTTTAACATACATTAGAGGTTTAATACATACATTTAGAAATAATGTAATAAAACGGATACTGATTGTGTTGACCTTCCACTATGCTTCGTGAAATAAATCATAAAATATCTCTCCATTAAAATGTCCATTACATTGTGATAATGAACATTTTAATTAATGTAATTAATAATGTAAATGATTTTGGTAATGTATCAGGAAAGCATTGATGTATTATTACATTTTATGACAATCAAAACCTAGACTTATTGCTTTAGATATATTACATAGTGTTTAAATAAAAAAACTCTACAGGTATACAAATGTCAATTCTTTTTGGTCAATCAATCTACAATTTGGTTTATCATTTTTATAGTCTGAAAAAACAATCAATGTGATTTTTAAGTAATAATAAAATATATCTAGATAATGATACACAACTCCTATCGGTAACGAATTTACTTATATTTCTGGTTTGGTTTCGGAAGGATCTCTGTATATTCAATAAATAGGTTAAAAAATAAAATGTATCGTATATTAAAGGAATATGGAGAATATTATAATGTGGACAGGGGTAGAATGCTAGTTATCTTCATTGTTTAATATGAACAAAAAAGAACTAACAGTTTTGAGAAGTGTGATATTATGTTCATGGAGTGGAAAGATACGACAGCCGTTATAGGTTTTCGATTCTAATGTCTTCCAGACACTTTGTAGTTTCCACTAGATCAACTTATATACGTTCAATGATATTATAACCATTTCCAAAATAATACTAGTTTATTACGGTATATTTTGCGCACTATAAAAATCAATTGTTTAATTTTGTTCAACATCATAGAAAATAATTTATCATGTAAAATATATCCTAGCAGTGTCTTCCTTAACAAATCACGTTAAAATTTAAATTAAAAAAATGTATCAGATTAGTTGTGTGAAAAAGCCAAATGCTCAATTGTCGAAAATGTATATATTGTTTTACTTATGTAACTAACAGATGACAGGGTAGTATGTTAGTAGTGCAATATACACAAGGAGAGCGGGCAACTGCCATCTGACAACTGTTGATTTGTTAGTTCCGCTATTTAGTTGCGCATGGTAGCCCAGTCGTACTGAATCGGTCAGCTGCTGATATGTCAGTTCCACCAATAGATTATGCAGGGAGTCAGAGTCAGGATCGTCTGTTCGGTGAATAGACGCATCCGCTAAAGACGATATGGAATGGCAAGGAGGTCACGGTGCGTAGTACGCAAAGGGTTCAGGACTCGGCAAAGGTAAAACTTATAGCTGGTAGGCAACCTGAAAGGGCGAGCTGAATCAGAAGAGACAAAAACAGTGGGATGGATAACTATGGAGGGTTGTTTATATGAGTTATTAAAGTGTCAGAGGATTGGGTTCTAAGTGGACTGGGCAAAGGTAAGACTCCAAGCAGATAGGCAACCTGAAAGGTTGAGCTGAATCAGAAGAGACAAGAACAGTGGGATGGATAACTATGGAGGGTTGTTTATATGAGTTATTAGAGTGTCAGAGGATTGGGTTCTAAGTGGACTGGGCAAAGGTAAGACTCCAAGCAGATAGGGAACCTGAAAGGACGAGCTGAATCAGAAGAGAAAAGAACAGTGGGATGGATAACTATGGAGGGTTGTTTATATGAGTTATTAAAGTGTCAGAGGATTGGGTTCTAAGTGGACTGGGCAAAGGTAAGACTCCAAGCAGATAGGCAACCTGAAAGGTCGAGCTGAATCAGAAGAAACAAGAACAGTGGGATGGATAACTATGGAGGGTTGTTTATATGAGTTATTAAAGTGTCAGAGGATTGGGTTCTATGTGGACTGGGCAAAGGTAAGACTCCAAGCAGATAGGCAACCTGAAAGGTCGAGCTGAATCAGAAGAGACAAGAACAGTGGGATGGATAACTATGGAGGGTTGTTTATATGAGTTATTAAAGTGCCAGAGGATTGGTTTCTAAGTGGACTGGGCAAAGGTAAGACTCCAAGCAGATAGGCAACCTGAAAGGTCGAGCTGAATCAGAAGAGACAAGAACAGTGGGATGGATAACTATGGAGGGTTGTTTATATGAGTTATTAAAGTGTCAGAGGATTGGGTTCTATGTGGACTGGGCAAAGGTAAGACTCCAAGCAGATAGGCAACCTGAAAGGTCGAGCTGAATCAGAAGAGACAAGAACAGTGGGATGGATAACTATGGAGGGTTGTTTATATGAGTTATTAAAGTGTCAGAGGATTGGGTTGTAAGTGGACTGGGCAAAGGTAAGACTCCAAGCAGATAGGGAACCTGAAAGGGTGAGCTGAATCAGAAGAGAAAAGAACAGTGGGATGGATAACTATGGAGGGTTGTTTATATGAGTTATTAAAGTGTCAGAGGATTGGGTTCTAAGTGGACTGGGCAAAGGTGAGACTCCAAGCAGGTAGGCAACCTGAAAGGGCGAGCTGAATCAGAAGAGACAAGAACAGTGGGATGGATAACTATGGAGGGTTGTTTATATGAGTTATTAAATTGTCAGAGGATTGGGTTCTATGTGGACTGGGCAAAGGTAAGACTCCAAGCAGATAGGCAATCTGAAAGGTCGAGCTGAATCAGAAGAGACAAGAACAGTGGGATGGATAACTATGGAGGGTTGTTTATATGAGTTATTAAAGTGTCAGAGGATTGGGTTGTAAGTGGACTGGGCAAAGGTAAGACTCCAAGCAGATAGGGAACCTGAAAGGGTGAGCTGAATCAGAAGAGACAAGAACAGTGGGATGGATAACTATGGAGGGTTGTTTATATGAGTTATTAAATTGTCAGAGGATTGGGTTCTATGTGGACTGGGCAAAGGTAAGACTCCAAGCAGATAGGCAATCTGAAAGGTCGAGCTGAATCAGAAGAGACAAGAACAGTGGGATGGATAACTATGGAGGGTTGTTTATATGAGTTATTAAAGTGTCAGAGGATTGGGTTGTAAGTGGACTGGGCAAAGGTAAGACTCCAAGCAGATAGGGAACCTGAAAGGGTGAGCTGAATCAGAAGAGAAAAGAACAGTGGGATGGATAACTATGGAGGGTTGTTTATATGAGTTATTAAAGTGTCAGAGGATTGGGTTCTAAGTGGACTGGGCAAAGGTGAGACTCCAAGCAGGTAGGCAACCTGAAAGGGCGAGCTGAATCAGAAGAGAAAAGAACAGTGGGATAGATAACTATGGAGGGTTGTTTATATGAGTTATTAAAGTGTCAGAGGATTGGGTTCTAAGTGGACTGGGCAAAGGTAAGACTCCAAGCAGATAGGGAACCTGAAAGGGCGAGCTGAATCAGAAGAGAAAAGAACAGTGGGATGAATAACTATGGAGGGTTGTTTATATGAGTTATTAAAGTGTCAGAGGATTGGGTTCTAAGTGGACTGGGCAAAGGTAAGACTCCAAGCCGATAGGGAACCTGAAAGGGCGAGCTGAATCAGAAGAGAAAAGAACACTGGGATGGATAATTATGGAGGGTTATTTTTGATTTTTTAAAGTGGCCGAGGATTGGGTTCTGAGTGGATTTGGGATTTTAGTGGCTGTTCTGTGAAGGCTTGAGTCATGGTCGACCTTTACCGAGTTGGAGGATTAACGAGAGTCTCAAATGGAGATTAGTAGGTCTCAAATGAAGACCCTAGTGGAGGTTGGGATGCATTAGTCTCAGATTGGCACGGAAATGAAGCCCTGGCTTAGTGAGATATGAAGGGGAATCCTTGAATTCAGAGGGAAGGGGAAGAGGAAGTTAGTTGGTAGGGGAAGATTTCACCAGGTAGAGGTTAGTCTAGGATGAGGTGACGTAATTTTATTTGGCCTGATTATCGGTATATAATTGATTAACGTTGTAAGATACAATTAACTTGAGTTACTTTTAAAGACTAAGTTAATTTAATAAAACGTTATAATAGAAAAAAAATAAGAAATACATGTATTAAGATTAAGTATACAAATAAAATTTTAGGTTCATAAACTATTTAAGGTAGCACTTACAATGAGTTTGCAGTATTTTTTATACAACTGTACATCATTCGAATTTAATACTAAATTTCTCTTTCATTTAAACTATATTTCATAAAATCAACATAAAAATAGGTTACGTTAGCATAACTGTTGTGAATGTTATGTTTAGGACGACATAATTACTATAAGTTAAATTTAATTGGTTAATATTTTATTTTGTTGGCGTCTATTTCAGGAAAATTTTAAATTTGTAATAAACGTTTACCATTTTTTTCCATCAAGTTTAACAAAATCAAATTTACAAATTTTCTGGATGAGTGACTAGCCACTTCTTAACTAGAATCTACATTTTCCGGTAACAACCACGTCTAGGTACTATCTACAATATTTACAAGAAACCAGACATTTCGCCCATTCTGTGATGTAACATCCTCAATGGTTTCTCTGAGACTCACAGGAATGGTATCGATATGTTTGGGCTGTATGGTCACAAGGTAATGTCTCAGAGAAACCACTGAGGATGCCACATCACAATATGGGCGAAACGTCTGGTTATCTTGTAAATATTGTAGATAGTACCTTGACGCAGTTGTCACCGGAAAATGTAGATTCTAGTTATTACACCGGCCACTTAAGCCTAAGTTCTAAGAGCCACTTCTTGTGTTCGGTGGCCAATCCATCGTCAATGTACATAACAATTACAATAAAACAAATTGAAGGATTAAATGTAACCAGTTTTAAATGTCCATCGATTTGTACCTCTAGTATACCATCTGAAGTTTCAGGAGTTTATTCGTAGCTGAATTAGCATATCAAAATCATAAAAAATAAAATATGCTTACTCACCCACCATATTGTGCAAATATTTTGACACTGACATTACTCGTTACACCTAACAACACATTACAGGGTAGGTAATCTACTTGTTCCTTGTTATTACTGTTTGAACTCTACACAAACAGATCTAACAAACGATAATTTAATCGTAATTAACTCCAGAAAATAATTCCCAGAATTCCTTCTGGCACCAGGAGGTTCATTTTTTAAAAGCTTAAATGTGTATTCTTTTTGCAACCAAATCTACTTTTATCAGGATCCAGCATTAGAAAAATTGTTTTGATGAATAACCTTGACTCTTTGTTGATTAGTTAAAATATTTTTTTTATTTCTTCGTTCAACTTGAACTCAATAGAATTTAAATCCATATCAACACTTACACAGCTTACTCATAACCCCCTCCCTCTTACACATACACAAGTATCCACCCTCTTACACGCCCATACACGTAGAGTAGTATTGACCTATTCCCTTTTACACAACAATCAAAAGAATAATACTATACATAAAAGTTTTTTTTTTTTAGAGCCATACGTATATTTTAATTTGTTTCTCTCTTTACTTAGAGCATCATTTTTATGGTTAAAACTTTGTAATATAAATTTAAAAAAAACGAGAAGAATGTTATAAAGTCAAAGTAAAAAAGTACTAATAATAATATGGTGACCAATTTTGTTAAACCACGCTTTCCATGCTCAGTGATTCATAAGGAAATGTGAAAGAAAAAATAAATGTAGAGACGTTTTGAAAGATGATACATTATTATTATAAGGCACTTTATCGGCGTAATCTGAATGATTAAGCTTACGCTATTTTGTATACTTCGGTAGTTATTACAAATGAGAATGTCTATTTAAAGCAAACATGTTAAGTTCTTTCTACTTCAAACAATATAATGTACGTTTGTTCTTAAATGTATAAGTAATTGAATATCTTACAAATAAAACAGTGAAACGTATATTATAAAGTTCTTAATTAATGTACGAATTACGTTACAACAATAATGTGGAAAGCAAAATGTATACGTGAGATATTGTGACACAGCGGTAAACCGACATTGTTTCCATGTAATATTTTACACACTAAAACCGACTGTGGTCACATGTTGCAGCCGGCATCAACATTGTTTGACCGACAATAACATTTTTAAACTTAATATGTTCACAATCATATATTTCACAAAGTACTTCTTCACGGTGCACATTTTACTGTGTGTATTGTGTTGATATAAAAAAGTGACCCCTCATTCATTCATTTTTACTTTTTAACATATCATGATTGTTTAACATTGTGAATGTTTATAAATATAAATATAATACATAAGTTTTAATATTTCACATATTGATAAACCTTTGTTTTATATATCCACTGAAAGTATAAAAGTAACTATTTCTTAAACAGCAGTACCTGTTTTGCTAAGTAAATCATTATCTTTAATTATTGTATAATATTACGTATAATATTATTTACGCAATTACATGAATTTTCAATTTAAACTTACTACAAAAGCATAACAAATATATTAATAAACTACTTGATTATATAAAGGAAAATATTCATTTCAACCAAAATTTTTAGGGTGAAAAGCATTTTATATATTGCTTTGTTAATATGTTTTTCCCACGATTTCACAAAGTGAAACTGTTACATCAAATATCTTTTTATCTATAATCAATAGTTTTTCATGTGGCGTCCCAATAATTTGACATATGAAGTCTATCAAATACTTTCATAATATTCTTAGTATATGTAAAACTACCGGTGACCGTGCGATAAAGAACGTTCTATCACTCTCAATGTCTGGTGAACGTCCGAAATCGAACGGTCAAACATCACTGTGAAAATTTGATTTTATATCGCTATGGCTACGTTTTCCGTCAAACTAATCTATACCACTCAAAATTCAGTTAAATTCTGAATCGATTGTTGTCGGTATCGATAATACTATCCACATGACAACTAGATGGAGAGAAGAAGAATCCATTGTTTACTATTTCATTTCACCATTTCTTTTGTTAGCATCTGTCAGTAAACTGTTTATTTACATTCTAGTTTGAAGTACTTTATGGGATGGTTTATTAGAATTGTTAGTGAAATAACTTAAAGGTGTTGTGATATACCTGTTTTTTTTTTCAAGTATAGTTGAAGCATAATTACTTTAAATAAAGTGTTTTTTTTATTTGGTGTCTTTGTTTAGAGAATTCTAATTTTACATAGGCTTGTAGTGTTTTGTGAGTATTTTGCCATTTGTAAATAGTTGTAAATAGTGTATAATAATTGAACATATTATATTTTAGACAATTAATGTCTAGACAATTATCATTATAAATTTATAAATTCCTATAATAAACCCTAAAAACTATACATTTTCTGAAACTTTATAAAATTTGGAACACTTGTATATCTTGAAATTGTGAATTGGCTAATGAGTATTAAATTTCCAGGTAGGGTCGTCCCCCAAAAATTTATTTGGTAAAGTTTTTTTTTAATTTTATGAAAGGAAAAATGTAAACACGTATTAATACTTATGTTATTTCTTTTCAATTAAAACACAGAATCTTACAAGTAAAATGTTATAAAATAATACTAAATTTAATAGTACAAGTAAACGTCACACAACACAAATTTATTACAATATAAGCACAAAATGCACAAATATTATGGTGATCGATTTCGGTGAACCACGCTCACCTTCCTCAGACCAGAGGGATTCACAAAAGAATGGAAAACGGTGTTCAACAACTCAATTTATAGGTTTATGATCACGTGACCCCATTGGCTAGAATCGTCAAAATGGCGGCTGCTGTGATATTATTGGTTAATTCCTATTGTCTGTTACTTCTCTTCTTTTATTCGCTGAAAATACATTATTAAAAACTATTTCGGAATCAAAATTAACCTGTTCATTCATTAATTTATCACGATCCTTAAATTTTTCTTTAAAAATAAATAACTCTTCCCAAGAATTCATGTTACGACCCTTCTTACAAAATTTTAGAATATCTACATTTTCATCTATTTTATTCAAACTGTGGGTACAATTCAGAAGGTGTTTAGCTACATTAGATCTTTCAGGTTTATTATTTTTAAAAGCAGAGACATGGTTTTTATATCTTTTGCTAAAATTTACAGTCTGACCTATGTAAAACATATTACAATCATTACAGTTAATCCTATATATTCCTGAATTATTAAATTTATCTTCACTTTCAATATTCGGGTGTAAAATGTTGGACATAGTATTACAAGTCTTAAAAGCTACTGATAAATTGAATTTCTTAAATCTATTACCAACTCTTTGTGTAAACGGCCCATTGTAATGGATGGATACATACTTCTTTTGTTCTTTATCGGTAGATATTCTAAAAAAAAAAAAAAAAAAAAAAAATGTGTAAGAAGGGTCGTAACATGAATGCTTGGGAAGAGTTATTTATTTTTAAAGAAAAATGTACGGATCGTGATAAATTATGAATGAACAGGTTAATTTTGATTCCGAACTAGTTTTTAATAATGTATTTTGAGCGAATAAAAGAAGAGAAGTAACAGACAATAGGAATTAACCAATAATATCACAGCAGCCGCCATTTTGACGATTCTAGCCAATGGGGTCACGTGATCATAGGCCTATAAATTGAGTTGTTGAACACCGTTTTCCATTCTTTTGTGAATCCCTCTGGTCTGAGGAAGGTGAGCGTGGTTCACTGAAATCGATCACCATAATATTTGTGCATTTTGTGCTTATATTGTAATAAATTTGTGTTGTGTGGCGTTTACTTGTACTGTATATGTACCAACACGTATTATGCTAATTAAGAAACTATTACTAAATTTAAGTATCAGAAGTATTTTTAAGTATTTTTTAAAAAATATCGTCGTGAAACTAGGAAAAATAGGCTGCCAATAGAGCGTTTTTAGTTGCCAGTAGTTGGGAAGTTCAATACAAATAAAATAAATATTAATTTTAATTAAAATAAAATTACTTTTCGAAGAGAAATAAAATCCAATATCAATAGAATAGAGACGTGGCCATCAACAACCTAGTATATAATTTGGAGCTAAACACACTTCTTACCTAGGGGTGAAATGTATATTTTACTGTTTAATCATTTAGAGTTAATGACGTCTTGGAACGTCATGAAATCACGAGCCTGGAGGAGTAATATTTTGAGCACAAAAATGTTGGTATGGAGTAAAATACTAAAACAGTAATTTTTGTTTTCATTTTAACCAGTTTTATTGTAAGGTACTAAAAATGGCACAGTTTTAAAAATAAATGAAAGAAAAAGCAATTAACGAACATTTTAAAATGATTTATTTTTATGAAATATTTGAAAATAGACATGTACAAATAATGCTGCATTGCTGGTATAATATGTCTTTTAGCTATTTATAATTTATTGTAGAGTTGTAGCTTCACTTTTGAGGTTTCCTCTGTTGACCTTGAAGAATCCGTAGAGGCCGTGGGGAATACGAGACAGTTAGGCGTAGGGGAAGTTTACGTCCTCAGTGCACCTACGTGTGGCATGGCCTATATATATCTTGTTTGATAATGGCATTCAAAGATTCAGTTTAAATTACGAAAATGCAATTTTGCTATTGTTGATGTGGATTTTGTGCATTTAGAATGCATTCAACGTGGTGAAATTTCACAAATTAAAAACGTTTGTTCTATACTTAGTTGTAGTATTTTCTTGTTACATATTTGAAAAATATTATCAAATCCGTTCTGTTTATAAAACTTTTAAATTATCATGTCCTTATAGTACTTGAAAGCAGACAGTTATATATTTTTATAATGCATGAATATTGTTTTAATCAATAAGAATATTTATAGGAAAATAAATTAAAAGAATATTTCTGGGACTTTTCATTTTAAAGCAATTATTTTTCAACACTAACAACTTCTTATACAAAATTATATGTATAGTATGTTTAAATACATTTTTATTCTTTATTTTTTTTTTATTTATTTAATCTTATCACTCTAAATTTGATATTAGTTTACATTTTGATAGTGATTGTAATCGAGATGCCTCACTTGCAAACATTTATTTAATTTTGTAATTATTTCAAATTATATTCAGAACAAACAATCCTTCAAGAATTAATAGTTATCTATTATTTTCAGGTTTATTTAACATTTTGCTTGCAGAGCACAGCTGATTGAATGACGTAAGGAGGAAATAAAAATGTTAAAACTATATGTTATTGACATATTGGTAAAAGAATCATTAGATTAGCTGCAGATAACAGTCCAAAGTCAAGAATCGTTTTCACATTTAGATTTTTAGTAATTGTTGGTTTATCGCCTCTAATATAATAGCTAACAACCCAACTGAAAACACCTTTCCTAATTGGTCTTATAAATTCACACTAGCTTATTCGGTAAAAGGCTATAAAAACCTATTAAATGTTATAATTTTTTTTATTAATTTCTTATCTTTTTATAATTGTTTACTAAATTACATATACAACTACCAAAGTTTTAATTTGTATTGAAAAAAGAAAATTTGTTATAATTATTTGTAAAAACCCCTTCGATAAATATAAAAAATTAATATTTCATGATATTTTAAGTATATTTAAGATATGCTCTGCACTATAAACATTCATGATTTTTAAAAAAATAAGAAAGCAATTTAGTCAAAACATAAAAATCACCTTACAGAATTTTTCTAAACATTGGTACGTTATGACAAGAGAGGCTTATCACCTTAATGGGTGATCAACGATAAAGGGAGGTGGGTGGTTATGACGTAGATGATACAGACACCTGCCGCTAAAAGTGAGGCTGGCAGCTGATAGCATCTAATGATATTGGGACCTTAACGTCTAGCAAAGTGGTGCAGTTATTTCAATCGAATAATTTACTACTGAAAGCTGTGTCTAATGAAAGTATGACAACATTAATTGTATGTTCAAGAACTTAACATATAATTTATTAAATCTGTTCATATCCATGTTTTAAGTACTCTGTCTGTTTAAAACTGAAATGTTTACCGTCAAAACACTCAAATTTCAGTAAGCGAGGAACTTTTCTTTGATGTCAGAACTATTTTACACATGTAATTGTTTTAGAAAAAACATTGAACAACACTTTTTATTTCAAGCAACATTCTGTAGGGTTATTAGTTTAGCCTTGAGAGTGATGAAAGATAAAATTAAATTTTCTGGATCGCTTTAACTGTATCCATCCATAAAAAGTAAAATAAAATATGTCCAGTTTATTTTTGAAACTGACGGATAAGTTTAAAGTGTGCTTAAATGGAATATCAAATTGTATAATCGATTGTTAATGAGTATAGTTTATATAGTACTGCCAAATATACATTCAATTCAAACCCAATCAAATAACTTTTATTTAAAAATGTTTAATTCATTTATATTGAAATAGAATATAGAAAAGTGAAAGTTCATTTCCCTCGTAAGCTCAGATGATAAGGAATGACCGCTGGGTCTAGCCGTGACGTCACAGACCCCTCTAAACGTCTATAATCCATAACTGCATTACAGGAAGTATTCCAGCCTCCTCTTTACTAATCTTGTGTATGTACAACACGTGTAACAAACATATGTCTTTTGAAATTGAACTTTACTAATGTTGTAGAAATTATAATCTTTAAGCGATTTTATGCGTTTATTACTTAAATACAGCCTAGTTGTTTTAATGCGTAATCTTTAACTGACGTTGTGTATTGTATCATTACAGTCACTGTAGTTGTGTTCAAGCAAGTGAGGTTAAAGTTTTGTACAACAAATAGATATAATGGGACTTCTGTATGACATGACAAGGATAATTAGGTTACCATTCTCCTGTGATGTTCAAAGCTCATCTGAGACAAGTATGCATTAGTGAAACTAGGAGTCCTGTGACGTCATAGCAGCATGGAGACGTCACATATTAGTGCCTAAGCATTACTAGTACTCTTGTAGCATTTAACGTAAAATATTTAAATATATAAATGTTTAGAACATGTTGTTTTTTTTTTACTTTAGTAAAATTTAACATTTTTTAAGTATAACAATATTAGGGTAAAAACTACAGTAACAATATCAATATCATATTCATCTCTGTTTTTTTTTTTTTTTTTTTTCATAAGAAGAATAATACACTATTTTCCTTTCATACAACTAGTTTTAGCATCAGAGGGCTATCAATGTATAATTTTAACTAAAGTAAACAATAATCATGGTAGATTTACAAAATTAGGCTAAACACCAAGCACTAAATCAATAAACTGTTAATTAAATTATAACTATAAGGTATAATAACGTATGTAACAGTCGTATTTAACATCAGAGTACAAAATATATTTAAAGTATTAAGAAAAGCTTTCTATATTAAAATATATGTTTATATCCATTTCCCTCAGACAAAATTGTAGAAAGATAATACATTCGTTATTCATTCAAAACCAACGAGATAATAGTCTTGTGAATGTATTACGAAATTCCCATAAAGATAGCCTATTTTCAAATATGTCAAAGAAAGAATTTTACACATATAGTAGGTCAATTAGTAAGACATCAGATTGTGGAAGTCCAAGGTTCCAAATTTAGAAGACATTAAATCTCTTTCCTCTGGGTAAAATTCGCACGAAAAAGTTCTTTACTTATCACAGTAAAATATAATGTATTACCTTGAATGAAAGGTTCGAACGATATAACAAGGTAACGTTGTAAAGCAACGAGCGTGGCTGTTCCTTAGATAGGTGACCAGTTTGAGAACCCGTCCTTGCACACAGCCCATCTCCCCGGTCACTGGTAGTGGTTGGGATGTCACTCTTAAGTCAGGTTGTGTTAGCTTGTCTTCTCAATCATAATTTCACCAAGTAAAGTTAGAAAACTGTAAATTGTTTTTAAAATAATTCAAGAAGATAGACACATTTTCCAGAAGTTTTATCTAGGGCATGATATTTTTCCAAATAGCTCGTAATTGAGTTATAGTTTCATAGGTATTGTCAGGTCCATAACAATTCTTGATTTTGCATGTGTAATAATATATTCTGTACTGAATGTAATATAGGTGTTACTAGAATAGCATAAACAAGGACAAAACTACTTAGGACAACGTTTTGAAGAAAAATACATACCAATTAGAAAGGATTTGTAGATTATATCATTTTACAAGTTTCTTTAAAAAAAGAAGAGCTACAGTAATGTCCCAGACCCTTTACAAAGTCCTCAGTCTTCATAATCAATATGCCTTCTTACTAATTTAAAGGTTGTTAAATGAATCTCTTATTTTAATTTGGGCACTTTATAAGAAAACGTATAAGTTCTCGAGAACTAAGATATTAATCAGTCATAAGAAATAATTGTATTTTACAGCCTAAAGTATAAAGTAAAGATAAATTTAATTATAGTCTTGATTTTCATGTTTATAAAATTATAATTTCACATCTACAACAATCTTATTGTTAACAAAAAATTCCTATACAAACAAATGCTCATAAAAGAATTGAAGGAATATAATATTCTTGAGTCCCTTTGTACTTATACAAGGACACATTTTATAAGTTGTGAAGACCTGAATATAGTTACAGGTTCTTAGTATTTAAGGGCAAATGTCCTGCTAAAATTATATTTACAAAATAGGTCTTAAATTCTGAGAGAAATATATTTGAAAAATAAAAAAAAAAAAAAAACATGCTGCCACCTGTGACCTAAAAAATCAAACAATATAGATCCGTATTATTTTTCATCATTATGACCTTGTAAAAGAAAAACAGGCGTTTAGTACTATGGACCTGATTCTCTATTCAGGACTTACATTGTGTATTTTTATACGGATATTAGACGTTTAAGACTACATATGGCATTTTTAACCAAGACTCAGGAGAGTAAATTAAAAATAAGAGGTGTTCAGTATTAAATATATAATTTCACAATACAATATTTTTTATTTTGAAAAAACCGAACGAATCATCCTTAGTAATATTTTTTTTATAGTTTACTCCATTTATTGCAACAATTTTTAAAATGGGAACACTTGTTTTTGGTTCATCTACTTTTTGATTTGAACTCAAATCGTTTGCGAGTATAGAGGCTGAAACGTAATTGATCTTACATATGCAGTTAATGTCTTGGAAAACTCTGTTTCGTTTTAATATTCCCCGTGATTTATGTAAAATGGTCTAACGATGTTATTTATTAACTTTTGTGGCCTATATATATATATATATATAATTTGTTAAGTAATAATAGCCTACTATTTAAAGATAGTAGTATATTTTTATACAGTATCTTTTGCAATATAGTGAAATCTACTATTTTAGCAGTCTTCAGGTCACGTTGCTTCTGGTAGAAAATTGCTCCGTCTGAGATTCAAATAATTGTTGATAACGTCAGTTACTTGAGTGGACGTCAACTAAACTCATTCTTTACTTTTAAAAGTAGTTATAGAATCAAATTGTTAAAGTATGAGTTGTTACTGAAATATACAGGGTGTTCCTGATCTCTGTGAGGACCTTTTTAGGTATAGATTATGGGTAAAAAACAAGACATAATATCATATTTAAAATTTCCAAATGACCTTTGGTACAGGTACAGCCACCATTTTGTATTTTCTACTAATTATTTTTTTATTTAATCTGTTACGCGTGAATATGTACATCCATGGTGTCGTGCCGTGTGAGTCAACCACAACAATACATCAGCGATATATTCTGATTACTTTCATCCAAACCATTACAATAAAGTGATTTTTGACATTATTGTAATGAAAATGCCAACAGCAGGCAACGGGAAAAAGTTGCCGATGATTTCGTTGTTATCAGGTTAACAATTATTTAAGTAGTGCCCTAAAAACTAGAATTGTTGTAAATTTTCGGTTGGTAGAATTGTTGAAGGTGCTGGAATTATTCAAGAAAAAACAAATTTGATGCTGTGCGTCAGTCACTTTCCAATCGTTTTTTCCTTTGCAATAAAATTACATGACTAAATTTTGAGCATAGTTTGTCATTGAAAATAAATGTAATTAAAGTTATAATTTATAGTCTAATGCATTTTTAATATTACTTGTTTTATGTCTACAACCTGCTTTGCATCACAAATACATTTTATAATTATTCTAGTTTTAATTACAATTAATTTTTAATTTAATAACAACGAAAATCACATGCAACTTTTTTCCGTTCCCTTCTATTGGCCTTTTCATTACAACAATGTCACAAATCACTTTATTATTGTGATTTGGATAAAAGTAACCAGAATAGATCGCTGATGTATTGTGGTTGACTCGTGCAGCACGGTACCATGGATGTACACATTCATTCGTAAATGATTAAATACAAAAATACGAAAATCTTTTTTGTTTTTCATCCTATCTTATAAAACGTTACTTTTTTTATTGAAAATAAAATGTTCAATGAAAAGGTACCCAAGTATTATTGTATTCCTAACTTTTTAAAAGTTATTAAGGTTTACAAATTTCAAAGTGGCACCATTTTTATATGATTTTGCTAAAATATTTGATATTTTTATTTCAGTGAGAAAATGGTTTTAGTAATGTGTATACCAAATTTGGAATCTATAAATTAAATAGTTTAAAAAAGAAAAAATAATTAGTAAAACATACAAAAATAGCGGCTGTACGGGTAAAGAAGATGATTTGGTATTTTTAAATAGGATATTATGTCTTGTTTTTTACCCACAATCAATACATATCAAGATTCTCTGAGAGTTCAGGAACTTCCTGTATATAAATTTGTGCTAAAATCTAAAATTTGTTTAGCAAAATCGTATTATATGTGTCAATAATAATTATGAAGTAATATCAATTGACATGAAAGTATCACTATCATATTATTGGAAGTAATATTAAAACCATAGTAAACTTAGAAATGAATATTTTAGTTCAAAGTTTTTTTTATACAAACATAAAATTACCAAAATACGTTTATAAATTTCTCCAAGGGTACTAAGCTTGTGCCGTCGGGAGTATATAGTCGTATTTATACATTTACCATCGAAATTTAACATTTTATGATATTTAAGGTTGTAAAACAACATCAAACATTTTAAATACACCTAAAGAAAATAAATAGAGCTCGTTGGTAATCCATTTCATGGAATTTAATTAAAAATGTTTACTAACCAAACTCTATTAAGGTAGGGTGTATACAACGTACATGTTTGTGTTACATACCTGATAAAGTCCTTTGAAGGTGAAATGTTCGTGACCAAAGACTTTACATTTTACAAAATTTTTTTACAAAAACATTTTATATTAAACACATGATGCTTATTAAATTTGGATAGTAAATTATATTTCTGGGCCACTTTGAATCGAACTGACTACATTTGTTAAAGGTAGTCAATAAGGTAAAAATTTAAAATATTAATTAAATATTTTATTTAACTGAAAAAAATAAATATCGTCATACGAGTACAAACACAATCAACTTAGAGGTAAATATATTATCCCTGAAAAATATGTATGTTCTTAAAGTTTGGAAAATGTTTCTTTTTACAAAGCGTGAAAACTGAACTGGAAATAATCTAGATTTTTTATTTTGATCTAAACATAAAAGTGAAATACCCAAATTCAATGTCTTTTACAAAAACCTTTAACTTTGTTGTGCCAAGACATAATTGAATGTCAGATAAAAAAAATAACTCCAATTGATATAAAGACTGAAATGATAGCTTATTTGTATGGAGGAGGTAGAGGTTTTTTTTGGAAACTCCACAGTAATAACTCAATCAAAATATAGGAAGAAAATAATAAAAAATTAAAATAACAAGAAAATAAATGGGTTATCAATGATTTTTTTTCAAATAATAAATAAATAAACCAATAGGAACAAGTAATTCAAATCAGAAACTATTATCGTGTCATGTACGTTTCGTTAGATTATTCATGAATTAAATAAAAAAAAAAAAAAAAATGCCGAACTTTAAAAATATAGAGGTAAATGACAGTGAGATTAGAAACCTCCAATCAGACCCAGCCTCTGATTTCTGCACATTTAAATTTTTGTTTTAATAATGCTACAATTTTATATTATAATACAATTTAAAATATGTTTTATGATTTTATTCCTGCCATATACTAATGATGAGTTTTGTATATATGGTAAATATTTTTTACTAATAATACATTTTTTTAAAACTTAACTTTGATCTAAACGTTCGAACATTCTAAAAAATACAGAGTTTTAGCCCTGGTTGACAAAGAATCTTGATGTCAATAAATGGCATCTGTTCAAACACGGAGATACGTCAATCTACACCACTCCACGTTATATCACTCAAGTGGCATGTTACCTGCTCGTCAATGTCTCAACGAGACAGGGACATGTTGAACATTCATGATAATCTACCACCTGGGGCTCGTTGGTATCTAGGTTCAACGATAGTCTATAAACACATGTGCAACAGGGTGGTATATAGTAATTACATCTCATTTAGTTTTTACAACGATACTTATGCACAGAAATAATTCTCTACCAACAATATTTTAATTAATAATAGTGTGATAATCTGTAGTGTAGTACGTAATTAATTAAAGATACGTAATTCATGTACACAAACTAAATTATAGCTATCGAGTTTTTTCCCGTGGCCAACACTATCTTTATATGTACAATTTTGTTACAATGATCGTTGTCTGGTTAAACAAATATGAGATGTTTGGTTGTATTGGTATTCTGCAGATAAAATACGGAACCTATCCCTACAAAAAATACATTACCTTGAGTAAATGTGGTGGTCATACTAAGTGCTGTGATATACATGGATCCTTTTATACAACCACATGCATCCCCTAAAATCACATTTTGTACACCAAGTAGCAATATTACTATGATATTTGTATGGATATAGTACTTATTGACGGTAATTCATTTTTTTAACTACCCTAACTTATTGAACGCTATTTATTTAATGTTGGCCATTAGGAGAAAAGTTGGCAATAGCACATCTTATTTAAATATATCTATCAGAGTATAAAATCAAGAAAAATAAAGTAAGTAAATATAATATACATTCTCCCCATAAAACTTAAACACAAACAACATGACTCATACTATCCTTAGATGTTATTTTATACCTGCCTTATACGTACAATGGTATTGACCCACCCACCCACCCATACACATAAGTTGTTTTGACCCAACCGCCTTCCCATACACGTACAGTGGTTTTCAGAAATGTTCTATGACGTCACTTGTAAAATTGAAATCTTGTACATCATGTTTACAAAGAATAAAACATTTGATGCCATTAGTGACGTTCCATCTTTTCAAGGGGACGGCCCAAGTGGAGGTTTTTTTAACGTGGAGCCCATGGAAATCTTTAATATAATCCTAGTTGAGTTTGGTGTTCAATTAAGGGTCTATTCAATAGAAATTAATTGCCGCAAACCAGACTTCAAAAGGTCTATCCTTTCCTGATTAGTGGTAATTTGAATTTCGAAGTAACTATTTTGATTAATATTATTTCTCCACTATTTAATGATTTTTAGTATATTATTCTGATGAAAATTGTACTTTATAGAACATAATAACAAAAAAAATTTAATTATCAAATTATATATGGAAAAAATAAAGTTGTCGTGAAAGCATAGAAAATATAGAAACGCTTTCACAACAACTTTATTTTTTGCTCTGTGAACTACAACAGCCTTATAACTGTTTAGGTTGCCACTTTATGATCACATTCTATTTGATACTAACAATCCAGACTATCATAAAACACTCTTTAGACAAAGTACACATTTTCGACGTATTTTGAAAGAATAGACGTATGCATCGGTACTTTAGACAGCAGATGGGGCAAACCCGTGTTTACGTAAAAACAAAGTAACTATGTGTCTGAACTGAAACTCCAGTCACTTATAATTGTTGTGCTGTGTTTGTTTTATTTTACCAAGCTACGTCTTTAGTATGTACCACATCTGATTTTATAGGACTAAGATTTATTAATAATTGGTAAGTCATCTTCAAAAGTTCCAAAGATAACTGGAATGCAGGGTAATTTAACCTTAAAGAACTATTTACTATGTACTGGATGGTAAGAATTGTTTGCTTTATTTTCAAGAAATTTTTCTAAAATTAAAATAAAAAGATTTCATTTCTTCAATAACTGTACTTCTTTATTACTACAATACTTATTTTAATAGAAAATAAAAATGCAAACTATTTTTAAAAGAAAATTTATAAATAAATGAAATATATTTGTATAATTATAATAAATTCAGATTCTTCTTTGTTATTATATAATATATTGTTTTACTATAGGCCTAATACAAAATGAGTTGGTCCTGTCCTCAGTATCTGTGAACAGAAAAAAAATAAACATAATAGACTGACTTTTGAATCAAACTACTGAATGAGTATCTTACTAGTTCAAACAAGGAACATTACTGAAGTTATGCTCAAATATACACACTTCATTTATGTACTGTACTATATAAAGAGCATCCATCATGCAAGACTCTGAAAAAACGAACCTTTAAGGCAATTTTACATTAAAGGCAGCCTGCCTCAAGACCGTTATCCCCTCACAATGTCCCGTTTGGCTAACATTGTAATATATGTAAGATTGACCTGAGTTTACTCTGCTGCTGACAGTTTTAAGATATATTTCAAAACGTTCTATGACAAAAGTTTATTTTTTTCCTTTTCCATTAATATTAGGGCTAGCTTACTTCAAAATAATAAATTTAGAACATTGTCCTATGCCCTTGTTTAAACTAAGTATTGTAGTAGGTTAGGCCATTTGAAACACATATTCTCAGAATCTTTTACGTACATGTTTAATGGTTAATAACCTAATTTCTCAATTTATTCTCGCACCAGCATCTATTTTAGTCGCACAATTTTGTTAATTTCGTAATATAATTAACATAATTTAGTAAAAAAGATAGTATATTTTAAACATACGTGATAATTATTTGAAACAAGTAGCCATTTTAACTGGAGAAAAAATTAGGCATTAATATCAATAATTATTTCTTGAAAATTATGAAAATATAACTGAGGAATCAGTTTTAAAGCAACTACATATTCAATCAATTAAGTGTAAAACACAGATAATGCAAATCATCTGCTTCGATATAGTTGTTTACCAAAATATCACTCACAAATAGTGGTTAGTAATCAACTGTACTATTTAAAGTCTATGTACAAAACAGTCACTTAGTATTTGAGTTTAGTTGAAATTTTCACATTTGAAGAAAATCATGAACAGAGTTTTGTCTTCAGCGATAAGAATGGGGTTATTAAATCCTTATTATTATCATCAACATAATCCTGCTCTCTCCACACACAAAGTTGAGAGATTTTGCCCTGTGTCATTGTCTTTTATGTAGTATTTAAAATTATGCACAAAATCTGTAATGTGAACAGTCACTATTTTGTTGTTAAATATAACAATATATATTTTAAATATAAAATAATATAGTACTTAAAAGTGTTTATACATATTGGAGTACATTTTTATACCAAAATGATCAATTCACCAGATTATAGTTTGTTATTAATTTTATCCCATGGAGTATTATAACTACGTACATATGTATATTTTAGTTACATCAACATTATTATAGTTAGTGAAGTTGAGAGTTGATATTGGTCACTTAGTAATATGTTCAAATTATATAATTTACAATAAAACCAATATATTTTTAATTTTTAACTAGGCCTTTCGCCAGCAAAGCTGGCATCATCAGGCAACACAACTTTATTTGTAAACAAACAAGACAATAATTAGTTCTGAAAACAGATGTAAATAATTTAAAGAATATAAGTATAAGTATATTGTAAACAATGTATAGTGTGTATATATATATATATATATATATATATATATATATAAGAGTGTATAATTTTTAATAAAATAAGTTGATAATAAACAAGAATTTTGAATAGGTCCATTTTCATTGTTCATTAAAGATGAATTACTCTTGTTTATAAAATATGTTTCCCAGGCATTCAAGTATTTAGAAGATGAAACTGATTTTATTATTTTTGAATTTTCTTTGCTAATATTGTGATTTGTTGTCAAACAATGTCTAGCAACTGCTGACTTTTCTTCTCTGTTAAATTTAATGTGTGAAAAATGTTCTTTGAATCTTATTTTCAAATTTCTTTTGGTTTGTCCTATGTATTTTTCTTTGCAGTTATCACAGTTAATTTCATAGATTCCTGATAGATTTTCATTTTTAATTTTGTCTTTAGGGTTATTCAGTTTGTTTTTTAATTTGTTTTTAGTTTTGAATGTAGGTTTGATATTTGAATTTTTCTTGAATGAGTGTTGAATGGTTCTTGACAATTTTGTGTTAAATGTAAAACTTGCCCAATAATTTTCTTCTTTTTCTTTTATTTCTTTTAATGTAGTCCTTGATCTTTTAATTTGTTTTTTAACAGACTTTTTTAAAATATTATCAATTAGTATAGGATCATATCCATTGTAAACAGCAATATTTTTGATATAGGAAAGTTCTTTTTCAAAATTGTCCTCATTCAAAGGCGTGTTTAATAATCTATAAATCATGTTGTTGAATGCTGCTCTTTTTTGAGTTGGTGGATGATATGAGTCATTGGTGATGAATCTGTTGGTGTGAGTTGGTTTTCTATATATGTTAAAATCAAGATTTTGAGAAATTTCATTTCTTGAAACTAAAATATCTAAAAATGGTAATTTTGAATTCGATTCAGATTCATAAGTAAATTTTATTGTTGTGTAAAAAGAGTTCAATTGACTAAGAAAGTTATTTAAATTTTGATTTGTGTTAAATATTGCAAATATATCATCCACATATCTAAACCAATATTGGGGAAAATATGGTAAAGTTTCTTTGGCTTTTATTTCAAAATTACTCATAAATAGATTTGCCACAAAACATGATAATGGATTTCCCATAGCAGTACCTTCTGTTTTATGGTACTGCTATGGGAAATCCATTATCATGTTTTGTGGCAAATCTATTTATGAGTAATTTTGAAATAAAAGCCAAAGAAACTTTACCATATTTTCCCCAATATTGGTTTAGATATGTGGATGATATATTTGCAATATTTAACACAAATCAAAATTTAAATAACTTTCTTAGTCAATTGAACTCTTTTTACACAACAATAAAATTTACTTATGAATCTGAATCGAATTCAAAATTACCATTTTTAGATATTTTAGTTTCAAGAAATGAAATTTCTCAAAATCTTGATTTTAACATATATAGAAAACCAACTCACACCAACAGATTCATCACCAATGACTCATCTCATCCACCAACTCAAAAAAGAGCAGCATTCAACAACATGATTTATAGATTATTAAACACGCCTTTGAATGAGGACAATTTTGAAAAAGAACTTTCCTATATCAAAAATATTGCTGTTTACAATGGATATGATCCTATACTAATTGATAATATTTTAAAAAAGTCTGTTAAAAAACAAATTAAAAGATCAAGGACTACATTAAAAGAAATAAAAGAAAAAGAAGAAAATTATTGGGCAAGTTTTACATTTAACACAAAATTGTCAAGAACCATTCAACACTCATTCAAGAAAAATTCAAATATCAAACCTACATTCAAAACTAAAAACAAATTAAAAAACAAACTGAATAACCCTAAAGACAAAATTAAAAATGAAAATCTATCAGGAATCTATGAAATTAACTGTGATAACTGCAAAGAAAAATACATAGGACAAACCAAAAGAAATTTGAAAATAAGATTCAAAGAACATTTTTCACACATTAAATTTAACAGAGAAGAAAAGTCAGCAGTTGCTAGACATTGTTTGACAACAAATCACAATATTAGCAAAGAAAATTCAAAAATAATAAAATCAGTTTCATCTTCTAAATACTTGAATGCCTGGGAAACATATTTTATAAACAAGAGTAATTCATCTTTAATGAACAATGAAAATGGACCTATTTAAAATTCTTGTTTATTATCAACTTATTTTATTAAAAATTATACACTCTTATATATATATATACACATTATACATTGTTTACAATATATTTATACTTATATTCTTTAAATTATTTACATCTGTTTTCAGAACTAATTATTGTCTTGTTTGTTTACAAATAAATTTGTGTTGCCTGATGATGCCAGCTTTGCTGGTGAAAGGCCTAGTTAAAAATTAAAAATATGTTGGTTTTATTGTAAATTATATAATTTGAACATATTATTTTAGTTATTGTTTTGTGCTTTATATGTGACTATCTGTAACCACCCGCTTCACCGGTCATAATATTAATTTTAAATATATAATCGAAATGTGTCGCAAGTTTTCAGTTTACAATGTATCCAATGTATATCCAATTTAGATCAGCTGATGTTATGTATAGTTAATTTAATACTACTGTACTTAAATATTTTTAGTTTTAAAAGTTTAGCCTTCCACATTTTTATACAGTTTGTTTTTATATAAGATATGTTAATAAAATAAATAAATCAAGTAACATAGCTTAAAAAATACAATGAGAATTTTTTAGTCCTGCGTTCGGAGAGGAAAATCCTTTACTAGAGAGCCTGTAAGGGCGAAGATAAACATTTGTGCACAATTTTGACTAAATTGGACATACGGTTTTGGAGAAATTGTGATGAGTGGTAAATGGCTTTTATATGTATATAAATTGGAACCTTGTAGACAAATAACATATTTGTTTATAACGTTTTCGTATAAGCCGAAATGCGTCGAAATTGTAGCAACACTAAGATATGTAAAATATAAACATGGTATTTTATTAAACAAACATTCTAATAACATCTCCTAAGACAAACTTTGCAGTAAACTGAATGCTCAAGAAAGTTATTGGTCGTACTCATTTGATATAGTTATATGAATATTGTATTTACAGTACAAAGTTTCGTTACAATAAAGATAAAAGCTCAGCGCCTTCAAACTATCTGATACTCTACACGTCATACATTGTTGGTCGGCGACTAGGCTGCGCGGAGGGGGGAAGAGGAAGGCCGCGACCTTGCTTGGAATGCGGAAATCTCGTAACTAGGTCATCAGGCCGATGGTTATCAGTCGTTTAAAGAGATTTAAATGTCCGCACTCCACTACAGCTTAAAGTAACGAACCGTTCTATTTTGAATGATGTTTCTTTCTGATTTTACGACTCTGCTGGTCACTCCGACATTGCAAAAAAAATTAACGACTGAATTATGTTCCCTACTTTGTACCAAAAGTTGATGTGAAGATATTCTGGCCAATAGGAGGCAGATGTCACCTCATTTTCTTAATCCAGTTTCCTTTAGTGGCTTTAGCATCTATAAAATGCTTGATAGAATGAGAAAACTAACAATTCCTTTTCACTTGTTAGTGAAGATGGGACACTAGCTGATATGCCTAAGATACAAATTTATAGGCCTATTATAAAATGAAACATTTTTTAAAACAACCTGTCTTGCTCGAGTGGGCTTCATTATAAAATGTTGTTTTTTGTCTATTGATTTTTCTAATAATGATGGATCTGAACATTAAAACGTCATATTACAGAAAAAAACTTATGATTCTAGTAAATGTTCGTAAAACTTCCAAAATCATGTAAAGCAAGGGATTGAAAAGAAATGTTTTATTTAAGCCTTCAACATTTCAATAATGATGTAAGTAATGAATCAAGAAATAAGACATGTATTTCATTAATTCAAAAACAATGACTATTTATTGAAAGATATAACAAAATCACACCAAAAACGAAATAAAATAATTGTACTACTAATATTAAAGGTGTCAATGAATTAAGGCCCACTAACAAATTCACGAAAATCTAACACATAAATCAGAAGAATAAACGGTAAAGTCAACATAACAAGTTTATTTGTGTCCAGTTTATATTTAAAATGTACTTATAAAAGATATAGCAAGTAATAAGAAATAATAAAAAAACATTGTTTTCAAATTTTCGGGAGTATTACTTCTAGACACAAGTCTCCATGGGCCAGTATTCCTTCTGGACAAGTTTTGGAAGTTGTGAATGTGTCGTACTATAAGTTTGTTCACAAGTAAAGGGCGTGTGTCGTGTCTTAGGTATTATGTTTATCAATGTCAAGTGTAGACGTACGGAGAGCAGCTCAGCTGATATTAACATGAATTTTTGCTGGAATCTGATAAGAAACCTATTTTTATTATGCTGTTCATTTCCAATAGAGGTCAATTAATTCCAAGCTGTTTTTCTGTTTTATTATTGTACATTTATTAGGGAAAGCATTAATTTATTCATTTAGTCGACTACACAATTATGCTTCATAAACTTATACAAATTGGCATTATAGGTAGGTTATATAACGTTTTTGAGGATTATTTAAAAAATATAGAGATGTATGTTGATATAGGAACTTGTATAAGCTCTCTAATATAACAAACATGTAGATTATAATTCAAGACAGCATATTTGCTCCCACTTTGTTTAACATCTACTTTAATGATTTGGCTGGATGTAAAATTGTTCCAATATGCAGATGATATTGTATTATACTTGTCTCATTATGACATAGCTTTGGCCCTACCATTAATACTAAAAATTTTCAATATATTATATAAGTATTTCTTCAATAACCATGGCCAAAAGCCTCATGATACACATGACATCATAGCTCGAGTATTTCATTTGAAAGTAAGAAAACTTATTAATCTTTTAACTAAAGGTTCAATTTTTGGCCTAAGTACACAAACGCATAGATGTGTTACGATGTCTGGATTTGATCACGATTAAACAAAATGTATAAATACAGATTGACACCCGTGACTAAAATTATATCTCTCTTAATGTACCTACGTAGGAGGCAACAAACATATTGAACGAAATGGACATCGAGCTCAACAGTGTTGTTTTACAGTAAATCCTACTTAGAGAGGGAGCAAAGTAGGGCAATTATGGCTGTATGCAAATTAATATTATAATCTTGCTATTTCAATCAGACTTTTCTTGTTGTTTACAAACTTTGATTTTCTAAATAATCTGAAAGTCTACTTTTAGAGGCTGTTAAGTACAGCAATTGACTCTAAATCAATGAAATGTCGGGGTTCTAGCCATGTTTACATGTGTTAAAATTAAATTTAAAATTGTCTGATTGAAATTAGTTTATTATCTTAAATAAAAAAGGCTCAAAACGTAGACAAATCTGTAAGTCTACTTTTTGAGGGCACAAATGAACGATACATAGTATTGCATATTACCTATTTTACTATAGTAAGATCAATTACATATATATTAATCGTTTTCTATATCTAATAATATATTTAATTACCTCTTAACTACATAATTTATTAATGTATTTATCAACCAATTTATTTACCGTTCATATTATGTTTTGTAGGAAGAAGTAATAAAAACAGTGTTAGTAAAACCTATAAACTACATAATATGCCCAAAAAATATGCCTCTCAAAGTTAAAATGCAACTTAAAAATAATAATTTAACCCTCCACGTGCAAACCTCGGTCGGAGTTTTACCCTGTGCAAACCTCGGTCGGAGTTACACCCTGTGCACACCTCGGTCGGAGTTACATCCTGTGCAAACCTCGGTCGGAGTTACACCCTGTGCACACCTCGGTCGGAGTTACATCCTGTGCACACCTCGGTCGGAGTTACATCCTGTGTACACCTCGGTCGGAGTTACACACTGTGCACACCTCGGTCGGAGTTACATCCTGTGTACACCTCGGTCGGAGTTACATCCTGTGCACACCTCTGTCGGAGTTACATCCTGTGTACACCTCGGTCGGAGTTACACACTGTGCACACCTCGATCGGAGTTACATCCTGTGTACACCTCGGTCGGAGTTACATCCTGTGCACACCTCGGTCGGAGTTACATCCTGTGTACACCTCGGTCGGAGTTACACACTGTGCACACCTCGATCGGAGTTACATCCTGTGTACACCTCGGTCGGAGTTACATCCTGTGCACACCTCGGTCGAAGGTACATCCTGTGCACACCTTGGTCGGAGTTACACACTGTGCACACCTCGGTCGGAGTTACACCCTGTGCACACCTTGGTCGGAATTACACACTGTGCACACCTCGGTCGGAGTTACACCCTGTGCACACCTTGGTCGGAGTTACACCCTATGCACACCTCGGTCGGAGTTACACCCTGTGCACTCCTTGGTCGGAGTTACACCCTGTGCACACCTTGGTCGGAGTTACACCCTGTGCACACCTTGGTCATAGTTACACCTTGTGCACACCTTGGTCACAGTTACACCTGTATACACCTCGGTTGGAGTTACACCCTGATCACACCTCATTCGGAGTTACACCCTGTGCACACCTCGTTCGGAGTTACACCCTGTTCACACCTTGGTCGTAGATACACCATGTGCACACCTCGGTCGGAGATACACCATGTGCACACCTCGGTCGGAGATACACCATGTGCACACCTCGGTCGGAGTTACACCCTGTGCACACCTCGGTGGAGTTACACCCTGTGCACACCTCAGTGGAGTTACACCCTGTGCACACCTCGGTCGGAGTTAACCCTGTGTACACCTCGGTTGGAGTTACACCTGTGTACACCTCGGTGGAGTTACACCCTGTGCACACCTCGGTCGGAGATACACCCTGTGCACACCTCGGTCGGAGTTACACATGTGTACACCTCGGTTGGAGTTACACCCTGATCACACCTCGATCGGAGTTACACCCTGTGCACACCTCAGTCGGAGTTACACCCTGTGCACACCTCGGTGGAGATACACCCTGTGCACACCTCGGTCGGAGTTTCACCCTATGCACACCTCGGTGGAGTTACACCCTGTGCACACATCGGTCGGAGTTACACCCTATGCTCACCTCGGGCCCAGGGACCCATTTTTTCTTTCTTTTTTAAACACAGAAACAGTACTTAAACTGTAATGTTATCATATTAATTTTTGGTTTATAATATCTACTTTAAGAATATTTAGTTATTTTTTTTACCATTCATAGATTTATAGGTAAAATAAATCTTATAATTCAAAAACTTTATAAATTAATGTTTATTTTTTATAAAACATATTAAAATACTTTTTGATACATTTAAGTTTTGTATATATTCTTATTAAAACATGTTTAAACCATTATTTGTGAGAAAATGAATTTTTAAATCAGTTTTTGAAAAAATAACTTTAATACGAGTAAGAAGTCATAGGCCAAAATGTTAACCAAACAAGCATTGGTCATGATAATGAATTTCAATGTACTTGTTTTGCAGTTAATCCTCACAACGCACACGCATATTTGCCCTATGATCATCACAAAAGGCAATAAACACTTATTACAACATTTTTAGTTGTTATGTCCATTGGCCTGCAAAGGGAACACCGCTTCCGCTTTGATCGCTCAAGACGTGCATTTAGTGATGGCAAATATTTTGAACATATTGATATATCGTATTGTTGATTTAACGTAAACCAAATATCGACCTAACGATAGTATCGAAAGACAAATATCGATATTTCGGGTAGCCCATGTATTGAATTGTAAATGGTCTGTCTGTTTAAAACTATACAATAAGTCTTATATCATGAACAAAAATACACTCAGGTTTTGTTGTCACTGTTTAGAATAGCCTACTGACTGTAAAAATCAAATGTATTATTTACACAAAATATGTTGTTGTCTGTGGAGTCGAGTGAATAAAAATCAAAATAAGAACAGCCATCCCTAAATTATTCAGATAATTATAAAAGAATAATGTAATAAAATTATTTTTTTATTCACATTTAAAAATACCACTAAGCTTCTTAAATACACTAAAAGTTAACCAAATTAATTTACTAAACTAGATTGTTTTGCGCTAACCTCACGTAAACATATTAAATAAAGTTACCCTATTATTTACAACGCGTGTTTTGTACACATAAGGGGCAACTGAAATGTGTTTCTTCTTTCAAATTGTGATGATTTTGAGGAGAGAGAATAACGTCAATATTTAGTGATAGGATATATCGGAATATGAAAATAATGGTGGGTCGATATTATCTATATAAAATATCGATATTAATATATCGATATATCGATACATAATTATCGTTATCTGATGTATCGATGCCATCACTAACAATGACAAATTTGAGTATCTATAAAGTCACCAAGTAATGCCATTTAGGACGTTTACAGTACAATATTTAAAGCTGTCAGTGGAGGAAGCGTGGGAATTTAAATCCCTTAAAGCCATTTAAATGACTGATAATCATCGGTGTAATAAACTAGTGACGAGCTTTCCACATTCCAATCAAGGCCGCGGCCTTCCTCCTCCCCGACCTCAATCACCTAGCTGATATTCAGTAGCAACTCGAAGTAGGCTTATCTTGTGCTTTGCAGGCACTTGAGTGCCTCGCTTGAAAATTAACACATTTTTCACTTTACATATCAATCTAATGAATTACATCTCTTACGTTACAGACACATTTCTTTATTATTGATTGTACTGCGGTGTTTTTATGCTGAGAGGCTGTTTAGCGACATAATAAATTTACAAGTGCTGCTACTGTGTTTTTTCGAATCGATGATTTTGAGGACAGTGAATAACGTCATTATATTGTGATATGATATATCGGACTAAATGTTTTATATGTCCGATATTATCAAAAGAAAATATCAATACTAATTTATCGAAATACATCTATCGATATTTCCGTTATATCGTTGCCATCCCTAGGTGCATTGCTGGATTGTGGCGGATTGTCAGAATGCATTTCTTTCCAAAGATATTTGAACATTTTCCTTTTCGTTTCTGTCTGCCTATCGTGGGATATTATTCTCGTTTTGTAATATAAACAGAACAAAGAATAACAAGAAACAGAAAATATAATAAAATCTATGAGCACAATAAAAAGTTACATCATGTGCACACCTGGGTCCAAGGGACCCAAAATGCTATTTTATAGTAAATAGAAAATAAACCTAACCTAAAAATGAGACGCAACCTAGATGTCTCGATTCAGAATATCTAATAGTAAATTTACGTACAATTTAGAATCGTCTGCAAAAAGTAACACACATGCGCTAGAAAAAGATAAAGTGGCTGGGTCCGTTCGACCCAGGTGTGCACACGTAAGGTTAAGATTTACAAAAACTTCCGCAGATCACACTTTGTTTAAAAACAAAATGCTTTATATGAATTGTTTTATTGATATTGAGAGCTACCAACAAGCCACTGCTAGAAGACCACACACCAAGTCTATTTAATCAGATTAATTGGAGAAGATCTCTTATTTTTATATAGGTCAATAAAACATTGCACTCGGTCAAAACTTAATTATGTAAGATTATTAATAATTTACAGTATATAAAGTATGTTGAAGCAGTCTTTAAGGCTTTCATACTTATATGTATAGTTACTTTTGTTTTATATATATATATATATATATATATATATCTTAATTAAAGTGTATACAGAAATGTATAATGTTCCGATAAATACAGCTCTTAAATAGCATAATTAGGCTAAAAAGTTCTAGAACCACTGGAAATGTACATGCAGTATATATTTTTGTTTAGTAAATTGATTGATTGATTGAGATTCTAATCTGCTGTCTTTTAATTATTTTATAACAATAACATAATAATATGATGTACAACTGTGATTGTGGTTAATACCAAAACAATTGTCTACTTTAAATAACCTAACTTGAGTGTTTGTATATAATTTGAAATCGATCTCGTTTAAAGTGATCCACTCGCTAAAATTATTGTTTGTTAATATCGTTTGAAACTAAATCTTCTACATAAATTAAACAAGATTTTAGTATTTTCCCAGAGGTGATAATTAAATTTACATTACAATTTTAAGGTGAATAAACACTGTAGTTAAACAACCCTTAAATAATGGGTTATTTTGAGTGGTGCTAAAAGCAATTTAATAAAGATAACCCTTAATCTCATTAACATATAAATATAATTATAAAACATATATTATTTAAATCAAAAAAATGTATGGGTAGACCAATGTTCAAGCTACGTGTAGCATATTTATGAATATTTATTTTTTCATTGCTGGATAGTTATTGTAAAGATACTGTACATCTTTACCAGATTAACATGGTTGTGTTATGAACAATAATAAATGAAAGCTTTATATGTCATTACAAATAAAAGCTTTCAATCAGTATTCTTAATAGTAATATTAAATACAGTTTTTAGTAACAGTGTTTAAATTTATTTTAGTTTAGGTTATTTATGAATGTAACAGTAGTTCGTAACTTAAAAAATAATGTTTCATTATTATCATGGTATTTTTGTACTATGTAGTGCATTTTTCTTTTAAATATTACAAATAACATGAAATAGTTAATAGTTTTTTAATTAGCATAATACGTGTTGGTACATATATAGTACGATACAAGTAAACGTCACACAACACAAATGTATTACAATATAACCACAAAATGCACAAATATATTACAATACAAGTACGAAATGCACAAATATTAGTGTGATCGATTTCGGTGAACCACGCTTACCTTCCTCAGACCAGAGGGATTCACAAAAGAATGGAAAATGGTTTCAATAACTCAATTTATATGCCTATGATCACGTGACCCCATTGGCTGGAATCGTCAAAATGGCGGCTACTGTGATATTATTGGTTAATTCCTATTGGTTGTTACATCTGCTCTTTTAGTCGCTGAAAATAATATATTAAAAACTATTTCGGAATCAAAATTAACCGGTTCATACATTAATTGATCACGATCTTTAATTTTTTTCTTTAAAAATAAATAACTCTTCTCAAGCGTTCATAATACGACTCTTCTTAAAAACTTTTATAATATCTTTATTTTCATCCATTTTATTCGTCGTGGTACAATTCAGAAGGTGTTTAGCTACATTAGATCTTTCAGGTTTCTTATTTTTAAAAGCAGAGACATGATTTTGATATATTTTGCTAAAATTTACAGTCTGACCTATATAAAACATATTGAGAGAGGGGATGGCCGACTGGTCCGTTAGCACACTAGATGTTTTGCTCTGAAGTTTTTTTTATCCAATTAACTAGTTTTATAGAAGACTCGCTTATTATCAGTATTGTTGTGGTTGTATTTTACATATAACTTAGGTTCGGTTTGATAATCTGGACTAAACAGTGTTATATACGTGAGTAATAGACTTAATTAGACACCGACTTTATTTGCAGGTTAGAATTGGCACTCGGCACAAGCCCCTCGTTGATGTAACTCCGAAGCGCCACAACACTTGGATTGTGAGCAGCGTTGATTCTTATCAGTCAACTTAGCACAGTCGATCGCATTACTTCTTATCAACCAGTAACACCCGGTTTCGAGACTACCTTAACTCCCATTCTTTTTGCCTCCAACTCAGACGGGAAAATAATATACTAAATAAATAAATAATATATCAGACGGGACAAATACTTTTTAGTTGAACTTTTTGCCACATTTTTATTTCCCTGTTCATCTTGCCAATAATGCATGCGTATATTTTGAATTTGTATTTATAAAACATTCATCATTTAAAATATAACTGTTGCCAATAGTATCAACGTAGCTGCATAATTAGGCCTACTACGCTTAGAAATATTTATGAAAGTACTCCTGAAAATCAAAAGATGTCTTTCATTCTAGAAGTAGTGAAAAATGGCAAGGACATCATATTATATAATAATTTTAAATACCGAGAAGCCTATTCAGTCAAAAGCGGTGATATTGTTTGGAAATGTTTGGGGAGGAGTTGCAAGGCTTCAGTCAAAACAAATAAAGAAAAGACAATAATATATTCTTCAAGTGATTCACACAGTGGTCAACACCCTGTCACCATGAGGGCACTGACTCCCACCCCAGCTCAAACAAGGCACCAAGGTACACCTTCAGCCACTCCCAAGACTACGTTGTCTTCTTCTGAGCCCACGAGCACGCCTACAATTGCCAGTTCCCGGCAACAGTCTTTACTACCTCGGACAATCACAGGCACAACACAAGAGTTCAACGTTCAGGCTGAGAACCTCGCCCTGAAAGAGGAGCTAGCAAGACTGAGAAAAGAGAGGCAACTAGTGTTAGAACACTCCATTGAATCTGATCAAAGGCTCCTGCAATACACTGAAGAAGTGTTTCTGCCACCTCAGTCTCTTGTGAATGGGAATGATCAAGCCAACCGAGCTTCATTTAACCCAGACATAACTGAACCTGACTCTAAAACAACAGATTATAGTAAACTTATACTTGAGTTAAAATCTACCAATGAAGAACTGAAAGTAAAGTTAAACATTGCTGAGGAAAAAATAAAAGAGTTAGAACTGTTTGAAAAGTCAAAAAATAAAACATGTGATAGATGTAAAAGTGTCTCGGATGAATCAAATAAAATGCCGACTTCAATTAAATGCCATGAAAATGAGAAAAAAAGCCTGAGACCGCTTTCACAAGTTACTGTCAAAAAACATAAGCAGCCATATAATAACCAAACCTGTATAAATACAAATCACAAAAAATACAAACAACGTCAATCCAACGAAAATATCCCCAACTGGTATATGTTGCCAGATGAAGATGTTGATATTTGGCTGAAAAATAAAATTAAAGTTCCAGATATTGCTATTATTATAAGACCATCAATAAGCCACTTTATCAAAATGTGTGGAGACAATGAACTGATAAATGAAATTTGTAGCAGTCTAAATCTTAGTGATTATAAATACATAATTATGCCTGTTAATGGCCGAACTAATGAAGACAAAGCAGCAGATACTCATTGGTCTTTACTAATCTATAGTAGCAAGGAGGAGCGGTTTTACCACTGGGACTACATGGGCGATCTCAATCTTCAACATGCAAGACGGATGGCAGCTACACACATGCTACACAACATGGAGCTTGCATGTTCCTTGATACACAACAACACACACATACATGACAATAGCTTCTATACAAAGCATTTCTCAGTAAGCGGAATCTTCGAACAAATATCAGCGTTTAAAAAAGCTCAAACACATCACCTAACACCACTTCAATCCCAGCACACATTACAGAAAACTATTCAGCGACCTTCACTGCAAGCACGTGAAAAAACCACTGACTCAAAATTCAAATGGCTCAACCCACACTTCAAAACATCAGCTCTGAAAACGGCGGTCCATACTCTGGTAATAGGCGATTCCATGGTGATACACGTCCGACCGACCGGCTGTAGAGTACTGGCTTTCCCAGGCATTCACATCAACCAGCTTAGATCCAGAATTAAGGGAATGGGTGATAAGGAAAAGAGTGACATTGAAACAGTTATCTTGCATGTTGGGACTAATGACCTACATCGAACATCTTCACCCGATGACATTATGGGAGAAATTTCTAACTTGATAAGGGACACAAGGGACAGCTTTCCTAGAGTTAATATAGTTGTAAATAGCATTGTACATAGGAGAGATAAGAGTAGGAGCTATGTAATTAGAACTAACCGTAATATAAGGTGGGCTTGTTCTAGGTATGGGGCTGTTTATAGTGAATTGAATAGGTATTTAGACGATAGCTGTCTGGCCAGAGATGGTCTTCATTTGAACAGAAAAGGGGTGAATGTTTTTCAAAAAAACCTATTAGTAGTATCACAAATTTGCCATAAAGAGGGAAACTATTAGCATTTCAGGAAGATTTTCACAGTAAATCTTTAACAAATATTATAAACCCTCTTCCTTCTCCGTTTCCGGAAGGAGCCCCCCACGATTGGATCATGCACTTTAACATTCAAGGAGTAAAACATAAAATTGATGAGTTACAAGTATATCTCACAGAATCAGTAGTTGGTAATAATGTAAAAGTAATATGCCTTAATGAGCATTGGTTAAACCATAATAACATTGATATTTTAAATAAAATTCCAGATTTCATAATGGTGGACTCATATTGTAGAGCAAGAGAGGGGGCTAGAGGTGGTAGTTGTATTTTGTTGAAATGTGACATTGAAAATATTAAAGTAAGACATGATATAAAGCAGTTGGGCGAGGATCATATTTTTGAAATATCAGCTGTCGAAATACCCAATTTAAACACAATAGTAATTTCACTATACAGAGTCCCTTACACCAACACGTTAAAAGATTTTATATTAAAGTTCGAAAACCTTATAAATATTCTAAAAAATGAAAATAAACGAAAAAATATCTTTTTGGCATCTGCTTTTAATATAGATTTATTACATTACAAAAATATAAATAGTATAGATTATGTTCACGAGGAAGGCAATCATGCAGGCGTACCTAGTTTTAAACATAATTTACATAGAGATTTTGTTAATATAGTTGAATATAATGGATATAATTTTAATTTTAACGAGCCAACTAGGGTATCTTCAACGACTTCGTCCTGCATAGATAATATAATTACAAACGCTTTTTTTGATCAGTCATTTTATTTTACTCAAGAGCTCGGACTATCTGGCCATAAGGCCCTTTTCATTTCGTTACCTTCAAAAAAAGACGAGCAAGTGGAGAATCACCAAGGAGTTAAAAAAAGAATTATCAATGATCACTCTTTTCAGACTTTTGATGTTTTACTGAAGAGTATAAAGTGGAATTTTAATGAGTTTACTTCGGTGGATGAGAACTACAACGCCTTTCTTTCATGTTTCCTTGGAGCTTCTTGGGAGGCATTCCCTTTGAAAGCAAGTAAGAATAAAACAATATATATTAAATGGATAACTAAGTGGATAATAGTATCGAGTAATAAGAAACGATTACTCTACAATGAAGTTAAGAGATCTAAAGATAAACAAAAAGAGAACCATTACAAAAGTACAGAAATATTTTCAAAAAAGTTGTGAATCAAGCAAAAAGGTGGGAAAATTACAGCTACATAGAGAGGGCTGAAAACAAGTCCAAAGCAAGTTGGGAGGTCATAAAACACGAATTAGGATTGGCAAAAAAATCGAACAAATCAGAGCATGTGTTGAGTAAAATATCTGAGAACTTAGGTGAAAATGTAAGTGAAGTGGTTAATTCTCACTTTATTAACGTTACTGAGAAACTTGCAGTCAGCCCCTCCATAAGTATTGCCATTGATAAAGTTATAAGTTCACTTGAAACTGTAAATATTGCGACTTAGTTTGATTTTCAAAGAGTGACTCCTGCACAAGTTAGCAAAATTATTGACAAAGCAAAGCACAAAAAGCCCTGTGGCTGGGATGAGATATCAATGTGGTTAGTAAAACGCTGTAAAAATACTATATTAGACCCATTAACGAGAATAATTAATCAATCTCTGATAACGGGAAAATTCCCAGAAAAACTAAAATATGGTAATATAAGCCCTCTATTTAAGGGAGGTGAAGAGGTGATCTCTAACTTCAGACCAATATGCTTGCTGCCAATTTTTTCAAAAATCTTCGAATCTGTGGTAAAAGAACAGTTAATAAAATACATTGAGATAAATTACATGTTTTCAGTAAGTCAGCATGGATTCAGAAGCAAAAGATCGACAAATAGTGCTTTGATCGACTTGACAAATGATATCCTTAAATCATTGGACGATTCAAATGTTAGCCTTGGGATGATGTGTGACTTGTCTAAAGCCTTTGATTGTGTGAGGCATGCTATTTTGCTAGCAAAACTCGAATGTTACGGAATCAAAGGTCACTGTTTGAAATGGTTTGGTTCTTACCTCCAGAACAGAAAACAACGGACAACAGTAACACTGAATAATGTAAAAATAAACTCAGAATGGAAAGCAGTCCCTCATGGTGTTCCACAGGGCTCTGTTCTCGGTCCTTTGCTCTTCTTGATATACATTAATGACCTCCCTTTCCTTTGCAAAGAAAAGATAGTGATGTACGCTGATGACACTACAGCACATGTAACCAGACAGACAATAAGTGAAGTGGAGCAAGCGATGAGTGATCTGATAGAGATGTTAGATGAGTGGTTTGCAGCTAATGGGCTAAATTTAAATAAGGAAAAAACAAGCATAATACAGTTTAAAGCTTAAACAGTAGTAAATGATGCAAACAAGTACGATGGGGCGATAGCAGAGACAGTGAAATTGTTTGGTCTAGTTTTTGACTCAACACTCAAATGGAAAGCGCACATAGAATATATTACTTCGAGGCTGAACAAGGCAATATTTAACGTGTCATGTCTGACTCATATAGCGAGCAGGAGAATCAAGTTAGTGCTGTATTTTGCGTACTTTGAATCCATATTACGCTATGGAATAATTATGTGGGGACGTTCAAATCACTGGTAAAAAATATTTAGAGCCCAAAAGAAAATGATAAGAGTCATGATGGGTATGAACCCAAGAGAATCTTGCAGAAGAATATTAAAGAACTTGGTATTCTTACATTCCCAGGATTGTATTTGTTGGAAGTAGTAAAAAATGTACACGAAAATATATATTCTTACCAACACAATAATGTGAACCACGACCATAATACAAGAAATAAAAATAAACTACGTGCCCCCAAACATAGATTAAGAAAATATGAAAATATTCCATTATGTAGCGGAATACAAATTTATAATAAAATACCACAGAAATACAAAAGCTTGGGGAATGCCAATCAGCTCTATAGAAAGTTCAGGCAGTTTCTAGTTGACCGAAGCTATTACTCCGTCTCCGAATTTCTGCAGGACGAGGTCGTTATATTTTAGATACACTAAAAAATAATTATTAAGTATGTTATTGTGTATAAATTATTGATTAGTTGGTGATTTAACCTCTTTATTTTGTTATTTCTTCTTTTTTAATTCATTAGGTTAGTAGTTTTGTAACAATTGACGAGTCACCAGTTAGTAGCAGATTATCTGTTTAACACTAATATAATTTTCTGTGACAATAAACCATTTCATTTCATTTCATTACAATCATTACGGTTAATCCTATATATTCCTGAATTATTGAATTTATCTTCAATTTCAATATTCTGGTATAAAATGTTGGACATAGTATTACAAGTCTTAAAAGCTACTGATAAATTATATTTCTTAAATATATTACCAACTTTTTGTGTAAATGATCCATTGTAATGGAGAGATACATCCTTCATTTGTTCTTTATTGGACTTTTCTATTTTAAGAATTGTTCGTTCTTCGTCTCGAATTTTATTTTCTATTTTCTTCTTTCTTCTACTTCCAATTTCATCAATGATTGATGCATTGTATTCATTTACAATAGTTATTGATTTTATTACATTTATTTCCTGTTTTATATCTGCAACACTTAATGGAATTGATTACGCCGTATCTATATTTATAAAAGAGGATGTTTGTATGTATATATGTTTGAAGTTTATGCGCTGCCAAACCATCCAACCGATCGCCATGAAACTTTTAGATGTTGTCCTGTATACTTCCGAAATGGTTTCTGTGAAGTTTGATGCAGATCCGTTCACAGAGTTCCGCCCCACGGGCTCCTAAAGATCCCATGTTATTCAAATGGAGAATCTGAATTGTTTACAAAAAAACAAATGACTGTGTGGTTTAATGTAGTTTCACATGCCATAAGCAGATTGAAGTTCTCACAACAACAATACTGTATATGTTTTGATTTATTGTAGTTCTACATTTCACCTTGAGAGTGTAGCACACACTATTTTTACTTGATCAGGTGATCTGTATTTGGTGTTAACCTGTTTTCCTCGGTAATTAAAACATGTGGTGAAACGTGAAAATAAAAAATAAATAGTTATTTGTTTTGCAGTTTACTTTTTATGAAAATAAAAGGCAAGACAACGTCCGCCGGGTTCAGCTAGTATTATATAAAGCTAGATTGGGATCATTCACTTACTCACTCACTCACTGACAAATGTTTACCCACTTCGGAGTGTCGGAAAAATTTGAAATTCGGACTGATGGGGTTGGTACGCGAAGCGTGCAGGGGTGTCCCCTAGTATAATATACTTCTGAAGCTAACTATTTTGTGAGGCGTAAGATTGACATAACTGTTATTTATTGTACAATTGGTTGGGTGGTTTCCTGAAAATTCTATATGAAAGTTTGTTATGATCACGAATTATTTTTAGATCCAAAAAGTCAATTTTATTCATTAAAGTAGTTAAACGCTTGTTTCATGATTAACATTTTCTTTTGAAATATTACTAATTATGTTTCAAACTAGGCCTACTAGGTAAAATATATTTGGTGGGGCCATGTCCTAACAATTACTATTAAAATTTTCAATATAATATTTAGTATTCTATTATTTACAGTTAAACATCATAAGCTTAAATTTTCATAACAATATTGTAATTTCATATTATAAGATAGACATTTACACTAAGTTTTAACAAACAATCCTCACTGAGTTATGTGGAAACATTTGAAAAAAAGATCAATGGGAACGTTACGTAAAAGTCACATTTCTGACCATTCATTATTTGTAAAATATGTGCAATTGAATGTTTAAACTCATTAAAAAATGCAGTTACCAAGCATAGTAACACTTAAACAAATTATTAGATAATGTTTGTTTGCATAGAAAAAGAATATGCTTGTAAATGTGTCAGGCTAGCAAATAATCTTGTATTTTAGAACTGAGGCTTGATAATAGATCAAAATATAACTACCCAATGCATTGCAAATTTAGTTAAACATAAGAGCATATTTAATAAAATATGAGCAAGTTATTTTTTAAGTTTACAATTTTATTTTAAAGTCTCAATTAAAAGTTTAATTGTAAATCGATATAATTAAAAAGTAATAAAGTAAAGTTTTAAACCATATAATTCTTTCCAATGTTTTAAGCTAACTGTGCACATATTAAGGACATAACATTGGTAAATTTACGTACTCACAAAATTCAATAAAAGTTCATTAGTGATATTGTGGTTTTAAATATGTTATTTTTATTCATTGATGTAACCTTAAACTGGTAATTAGGCCAACAGACCGTTACCACACATCAGATGAATCTTCCTACACTCTGTTTTAAAATTACACGTTTTCCCGTTGACATTATACAAGACACCGTTATTATTATTGTGGTTATTCATTGTATTTCATCTGTGCATGTTTTCAGGTTAAGATATTGAAATGATATATAGGTGTTTTAGTTAAGAAAAATTTCAAAAAATTATGTGTTTTTCAAATAACGTATAGGCTAGATAGTCTTGTAGTAAAACAATAATATCGGAAGATAATTGTATAAAATTTAGGTTCAATTATTAAAAAATACTTCTGTTGTACCAAGTTGTAACGTCGTGTAGGGTTTATCCATGACAATATTAGGAATGTCCCACAATCCTTATATAACCTATCAAATACTCCAGAATTTTAAGAAATATCGTTGCATTTTAGAGCCACATATATGTGTCTGTGGTAATAAGGTTTCAGATAGTGGGTTATAAAATAATTTAATTGTGATTTTATAACATAAATAATAATAAATTATTTGTGTCAGGGACAGGTACACAATTGTTCAAGGAGAGTTATAATTGGACTCTCTTCCAGGTACTGAGTCACCTGGAAGAGAGTCCAATTATAACCCTCTTCGAACAGTTGTTTACTGAAAAGCCTTATAATTTCATCAAGAATTTATGTTTGTAAGATACATTCTATTTAAAATCCTATTTGCTAGGTTTTGTTTCATTACAAACTGTTTACGTACTTTCGGCCAAAAATATTACGTCAATTTACCTTTCTAATAACATATATAATCAGCTATATTTGAAATATAATAAAAATGTTCACGTAATATAGGTTTTCATATTTTTTGTGTTATTTCAGAGCTATCTCTAAAATATAATTAATATTTGTTTTAAACTACACTATTTTATGTTCATTTTCATCACATTTATTTACAACTGTAATGGTATTATACAGTCCTTCATCAAGAAAATATGTTTGATGGGCTTAACAATTAAACATTGGTTTTTTGTATAGTTACATTTTAAGATCAAGACAGTATATATGAATTTACATCAGTAATGATATCATCCAAATTAATATTACATAACTTGGAACATTTTTGGTAATATAACAGTTGTAAATACAACATATTATACACATATTATCATAATATATTTATCATATCTCTACGATCAACGCCTTAGAAATGAATAATGAATATCACTCACATGGGTAACAAAAAGATAGTAAATAATAAATAAGCCTTTAGCCTCAGATATTATTGGTTCTGTAGTATGTTCTGGAAGAGGTATAAATCTAAAAGGAGTGGTTTGGTGATTCAGATGACATTGGCTGACTTGATGAATTCTGTCCAAATTAAAGTGGGATAAGGTTCGGCATGATATCCTGGGAGGGGCATCAATGTAGCTGGAATTCAGCTGACTTCGTCTAACATTATCAATACGGTATTGTGTGCAGTGGGACAAGGTTCTTCTTATCTGAAAATGTAATAAGGATTAAATACTTATTCCGATAAGTAGCATTAGATATGATTGGAATATAATTATATCCTGTATACTGTATAAACTGTTCGGTTTATGTGATAAGATTTATCAAATAAATTTAAACATAATTTTCTAAATATGTTTTAGTTTCATATAATTATTATTTATATATATACTGTATCTAGGTTTATTATATTAATTTATTTACTATAAATAACATTGTACATTATTTGCAATTCAGTCCTAGAAGTTAAGAAAGTATACTCCCAATTGACTTGAGTATTTTCTTTCAAGATAATCGTTAAATATCTCCAAAGTTTAATAGATAATTTCAATCGAGTATTTCTAATCAGCTCTTTCGCTAACGCCCTTCTCAGCCATAAATGTGTTATAAAAGAGCAAAATTAATTGAATCCCTTTTGTAATAATAGTACGAAAGGGTTGAGGGTCTATGGACTCTTTAATAAACTGGAACTTCAATTAGTAATTCTTCATTGTAATGTTTATTGAAATGCTAAATGAACACTTTATTATTAATATTTATTATTAATATTGAAGTTGCACAGACAACATATTGTAAGGATTTTGTAGTTTACGTCTGCATTAAAACACAGAAATTATGTTGAACATGATATTCTTGAAGTAGCTTCTATTCACCTTATTGTGTATGGATTTAGCTGGAATGGGATGGCGATTCAGTTTAACGTTGTGAGTCTTGGTGCTTTATATCCTTGAGTGCCCTGGTTCCTGGTTCCTGGTCCCTGGTCCCTGGTCCCTGGTTCCTGGTTCCTGGTTCCTGGTTCCTGGTTCCTGGTCCCTGGTCCCTGGTTCCTGGTTCCTGGTCCCTGGTCCCTGGTCCCAGGTCCCTGGTTCCTGGTTCCTGGTTCCTGGTCCCTGGTCCCTGGTTCCTGGTCCCTGGTCCCAGGTCCCTGGTTCCTGGTTCCTGGTCCCTGGTCCCTGGTCCCTGGTTCCTGGTTCCTGGTCCCTGGTCCCTGGTCCCTGGTCCCTGGTCCCTGGTCCCTGGTCCCTGGTCCCAGGTCCCTGGTTCCTGGTTCCTGGTTCCTGGTTCCTGGTTCCTGGTCCCTGGTCCCTGGTTCCTGGTTCCTGGTTCACTGAATCTTCAGAAATAGTCATTTTGAAAGTAGCATTTTATGATTGAAATATGATCATGAGCTTTTTATTTTGTATATATATTAATTGAGTAAACATTAATTGAGTAAACAATTTTCTGCTGAAATTATCACGTTTTAAACTGTCTTTTTTTTACATTCTTTAATTCAAATGATTAGACTTATTTCTGTAAATCTAGTACTAATATATTTATTTCTTTAAAGCTAATATGCGTAGTATTTAAAATTTAGTTTTTGAACATCAACTTATTTAAAAAAAATATATTCAGAATTAAATCTAACATTTTCTTTTAACATCAACAAACAAGTTAAAAGTTTAGTGGAATGTTTAAATCGATCATTTTACATCAGCTCTTTAAAAACAGCTTAGTCAGACACAAAAGCTTTATAAATGATCAAATTAATTGATTTCCTTTGTAAATACTAATAAAAGAGCTTAAGGATTTATTAACTCTTTAATTAAATGAAACTTCTGTTATAAGTATAATTCTTAATCAATTATTGGACAAAAACTTTATTATTAACAGTTCTTATTGAGTGGCTTTCCTCTTTAGATTTTAGTTAAAATTATCCATATTTACTTTACATACTAAATACTTATCAAATGTTTATACTTTTGGAGGCTTAAAACGTGGTTTTACTAATTTATGCTCGATATCTGACATAGGATGCTCGATTAAAAGTAAAATATACGAAATGTAGTATCATTTTACTCATATTTTAACAAATCTTATTATTATAATGTCTTAGAGATATCTGAAAAGGTTAGTCATATATATATACAGTACAAGTAAACCTCACACAACACAAATTTATTACAATATAAGCACAAAATGCACAAATTTATTACAATACAAGTAAAAACTGCACAAATATTATGGTGATCGATTTTGGTGAACCACCCTCACCATCCTAAGACCAGAGGAATTCACAAAAGAATGTTTATTAAATATGCAAAGTTGAGATAGCGTTATTCATAAGAATAAATGTTTAGACGTTACATTCAAGAAATGTGTGGTATGCTCTAATATAAACTTTAAATTCAATTATTGACTAAAATAAAAATAATGTTTTAAAATTAATATAATTAAGAACCGTGATTCACAAATAACTTTATTATAACATCATAATATAACCGTTTTAACATAAACAACAAAGACATTGCTGTAATTTTGGGTTGAGATATTATCTGTGAATACGCTTTAACAAAGTAATTTATCACAACGTTTGGCACCTCAATATATTGGGAACAATCCACCCTATACGATAAATCACTCATTGTCAATAATTTACATTGTTCTTCGTGAAAACGAGCAACTCAATAAAATATACCTTCTGTACATGCTATAATTTACCACATAGTATGAATTTCATATTAAAATTTTACTAAAATAACCATTGAAATTTAATGTAATAACATAAAATATGCTATTTTTACTCATTGATTCACTAATAATAGTTATACTACATGCACGTCTTAAATCCATATAATAAGGTATATAATTTTGAAAAAACTATTAAATGGATATTGTAATGGAGATATTTGCAGTTAAAAATAAATAATAAAACATCCCTAGTAATATTTTAATAATTGATTATTTTAATTTATTGTGCAAACGAAAAACACCATAGTGAGGAGAATTTAATTAGCAATAGTTAAATTGTAAAAACAGAATTTTCGAAGTTTGTTTGAAACTTTGGCCAAATTATTCACAAAACAAATTAATAATTAAATAACCAATATTTGGTCCCTTTCAAAACTTGTTTAATTCCGGGTTGAACCAAGTAGCCTTACAACGCGAGCTGGGATTTAACCAACAAAGATATTGGCTAATTAAATATGCAATTGTGTGCAAATTATTTACTTTAGTTTAGTAAAACCACTCTAGTCCTTTTGGCCTTAGTAGTTTTAAGTTTTTAAGTTCCTCTATAAACTGCTACTAATATTTTTTAACTCTAAAAGCGCTTTGATAAGTGCCTAGGATACAAATGTGTATGATACGTGAGGGAGAGATAACTACCGAACTGAGAAGCACAGGACGTAGTTCACGGATACATTGGTGTTCGAATTTTAATAAGTTTACGTATTTAATCAAAAACTCCTTATTATTTCAAGCATTTCAAAGTGCTGTCGATATCATGGTTTATAACTGGGAGACTCCAAAATCAAAAGACAGACAACCGGCGCTGTAAGTGGGAAATTGAAAAGTCTGTATGTTTCACACAGATTTCGATGTGGCATGAATGTACACATTTTAGATTTATATAAACCAATAAGTGGTTATCCTTTGCATTTTCATAAAATTTTGGTAAAATAAAAGGTTTAAATTGATTTTATTTTCCTTCGTTGCTTTTAGTAAAGTAAGTTGGGTATTGCTAAAAAAAATCTGCATTGGGCATACATTTCAGCTACGTAAAATCAATTAACTGTAAATAAACCACAGTTTTTATACCCAAAGGTATAGGTATAAAACCTTTATTACGATTTTACTAAAGAGTTCTTTTCTATTTTAATGACCTTACAATTTTAAGAACGACAAATAACTAAGCAATGTAAAGGTGCTAATTAAACATATAAAGAATGAATCATCATAGTTTCGTAGTCAATCGACGATTAGTGCCACTTAAATAACATATTAACCAATATAAGTGATAGTAGTATTATTCGGTTTTCTTTTTTTAACGAAGGCCAATTTTCTATATAACCTTACTTTGCTGATTCCCTCAGATACTATTAATATGTGTTGCGATATTATTCTAATAGAGTAAGGTTGGAAACCAGTACCTATAATACTAGGTAAACATTAAAGATAACAAATCCCTTTCAAAACCACAATTAAAACCTGCCCTATCTTTAACTCAGGCCCGAGGTCCTGCCGACTTAGGACAATTGGCCACTTGCTTTCCCTACTTAGTTTATATAATAATCTTCAAACTCAATTGATTTACTTATTGATTTTATATCTTTTTCAAGATTGTATCTTATTATTTTGAATTAATAATTATTTACTAAGCATTTCCTGTTCTAATATAACAACAATTATATTTTGGCTATACAGAACACTTGATACACGTAACATGAATAACTATCCTTAATAGCGCATAAACACTGGTGATATACAACAAAGGCGTGAGGGTGTCGGAGGTGTTGCAGTGGGACGAGAGGAGTTGCTGACACTTTTGGAACGTGAGCAATCTTTATAGTGGTGAAACACAGGACACATTAGATATATACAACAAAGGTGTGAGGGTATCAGAGGTGTTGCATTGGGACGAGAAAAGTTGTTGAAACTTTCGGAACGTCGACAAACTTTATAGTGGTGAATCACAAAACACATTAGAGATATACAACAAAGGTGTGAGGGTATCAGAGGTGTTGCGGTGGGACGAGAGGAGTTGCTGAAACTTTCGGAACGTGAACAAACTTTATAGTGGTGAATCACAAAACACCTTAGAGATATACAACAAATGTGTGAGGGTGTCAGAGGTGTTGCGGTGGTATATAAGGAATTGCCTGGAACTTTCGGAACGAGAACAAACTTTAAAGGGGAGAATCACAAAACACCTTAAGATATAAAACAAAGGTGTCAGGTATCAGAGGTATTGCGGTGGGATAAGAGGAGTTGCTGGAACTTTCGGAACGTGAACAAACTTTAGGTGATCACAAAACTCTTAAATAAAACAAAAAATCAAAAAAAAAACAAAAACAAATTAGAGATATAACAAAAAAAGTAAAACAAGGTGAGGGTGTCAGAGGTTTGCGGTGGGATAAGAGGAGTTGCTGGAACTTTCGGAACGTGAACAAACTTTATAGGGGTGAATCACAAAACACATTAGAGATATAAAACAAAGGTGTGAGGGTGTCAGAGTTATTGCGGTGGGATAAGAGGAGTTGCTGGAACTTTCGGAACGTGAACAAACTTTATAGGGGTGATCACAAAACACATTAGAGATATACAACAAAGGTGTGAGGGTGTCAGAGGTGTTGCGGTGGGATAAGAGGAGTTGCTGGAACTTTCGGAACGTGAACAAACTTTATAGGGGTGAATCACAAAACACATTAGAGATATAAAACAAAGGTGTCAGGGTATCAGAGGTGTTGCGGTGGGATAAGAGGAGTTGCTGGAACTTTCGGAACGTGAACAAACTTTATAGGGGTGATCACAAAACACATTAGAGATATACAACAAAGGTGTGAGGGTGTCAGAGGTATTGCGGTGGGATAAGAGGAGTTGCTGGAACTTTCGGAACGTGAACAAACTTTATAGGGGTGAATCACAAAACACCTTAGAGATATACAACAAATGTGTGAGGGTATCAGAGGTGTTGCGGTGGGACGAGAGGAGTTGCTGAAACTTTCGGAACTTGAACAAACTTTATAGTGGTGAATCACAAAACACGTAAGAGATATACAAAAAAGGTGTGATGGTGTCAGAGGTGCTGCGTTTGGACGAGAGGAGTTGCTGAAACTTTCGGAACGTGAACAAACTTTACAGTGATGAATCACAAAACACATTAGAAATATACAACAAAGGTGTGAGGGTGTCAGAGGTGTAGCAGTGGGGCGAGAGGTGTTGCTGAAACTTTTGGAACGTGAACAAACTTTATAGTGGTAATACACAAAATGACCACTAAAGAACAGTTGAATTGCATCCAGACCTTTTATGTATAGAAAAATGTTTAGATATAGTCAAGGTGTTTATCTTTAATGTAATGCATTATATTATTTATAATAAATAGGAAAACCCCTGCATGCTTCACGTGCCAACCCTGTCATTCGCTTTGCTCGTGTAACCTCATGCCTTGGCATATAACTTTTGTTGACTTCAGATATTAGTAGTTAAACTGTATTATGTAAAATCACATTATTTAAATTCATATACAGTATCTCACTCACTACACTTGATTTTTATTCTATTTATATTATAAGAAACAAACAACAAAAGTTATTACAAAAATATTTCATGTGTTTTCATTTTATTTTACAGCTGATAACATACATAGACATGTATTCGCTTTTTCATAATTAGCTTAATATTTTACTGTGCTGCTCTCTATGTCTAACCTAACAAATTATTTGGACCATTTAACATTTTTCTATGCCACCAGCTGGTCAATTAAATATAATCTCCATAAAAATAACATTCCAACTTTGGCGCCATGTAGGATACAAATCTATGGTAATTTCAACATTATAGCTCCGTTGCGACTTAGAAATCAAAACTATCTTTAGAACAAAATAATAAAAAAAAAATCATCTAAATCAATTTAGTAAATAAGTTCAGAAAATGAGGGAACTAAATGATCCGATTGTTTTAATATATAGGATAACAAACTATAAAATAACAAAATATTACAGAACAAATTGGCTTATTTTATATATAAATAATGCAAAAATATTTATCTATCGTAAGTAATTCTCATCAACAAAGTAGTTTTAATGGCTATAAGACTTTACTTTACTCTAACGTAATAGTTATTATTATAATCCTTACATAAATACATAAAATAACATGACGTAATAACAACTCTTATAACAAAACCTATTTGTCATAAACCTGTTTACCTAACAACTATTTTTACTTTTCCATATGTTATGTTAATTTGAGGCTTGATCAAATAAACCATGTTTTTACAGCACCAAGTTAGCTATAATATATTCTACTAAATAATCTTAAAAGCAAAATAATCAATAAATAATAATCCAGTTAATAATGATTATTTTAATACAATAAAATAAATGTTGCTATATTTCTAAATTAGACAGTAAACATACATAGTCAGTTAATATTCAGGTTTTAAACAATATAATGTTGTTATTATCTTATTTATCTATTATTAAATATGGGGTAGGTTATTGGTAACTAAGAGAAAGCTAAAGAATGTAATAGTGAATATCACTATTTTAAATCTAATTAGGAATGAATATTTTAGTACACATTACGGTTAAATAAATTATTAAATTAACTTTTCGTTGGAAAAATATATGCTAGGATCTTACTATGTTAAAAGATACACTTAAACTAAAGAATACATGTTTATACATATAAGTTGTTATTAGAATTATCAACACGTAATTATATTACTATTAATCATCGTGGATTTAATCAATTATTTTAAGGCATAAGAATGAGCAGTAGTGGTCCGTTGTTTAGAAGTGAAGAGAGTATGAGAAAGTATATATCGAACTGTTTATATAGTGTATAATTATATAGGAATCGGGTTCAAATTAACTAAGGAAGGTCAATATGATATTCGACACGAAAGGTTCCATTACAATGGAACCCGAAGATGATGGAGATGCTATAAATTTATAACGACATAGATCGTCTTTTAATAAATGTTTAAAACTAAATAATAATAAAAAGTATGATGCTAAAGGATCAAAAGTTTGTAATGTTGGTGATCCAACTAATCCCTACTAATCCAACTAATCCAACTAAAACCCACCAACCCATACACGTACAGTGGAATTGACCCACCCGCCCACCTATACACGTACAGTGGTATTGACCCACCCGCCCACCTATACACGTACAGTGATATAGACCCACCCGCCCACCTATACACGTACAGTGGTATTTACCCACCTACCCACCCATACACGTACAGTTGTATTGTACTAATCATGCTGTTGATTAGTAGTTTTCTTTGTTATTAAGTTTGAATGGAAACAAAAATTAATTTCCAGGTAGTATCGTGATTAAATTAACACTTCGTAAAAAATCGTATTTATTTATAAAAGTGTAATCTTCAAATAACATAGTTTCACAGTAATTACAACTTCTTACTCCAATGAACGTATTGAAACGAGCAATAAAACACCTCACTCAGAGATTACTTCCGGTCTTGCTTTTATGTAGTTTACATTAGGGGCTACAAACAATGCCAGCCGTATTAATAGTTAGGTATACTAACAACATTTTGATGTAAAGCAACATGTTTACTTTGTAAGTCGTACAGTGATATTTGTGTGAAATAGTTCATCTGGTGCATATTAAAATAGCTTACACCCTACTTACATTCAATGAAAGTTTGCAATATTATTAAATGGAATATTTTTTAAATGACATAAAGTGTTTATTGATCGCAATTTTAAACAGGTATTTTAATATGTAAAACAATAAATATAAATCAATCCAAGTAATGTATGTAAATATATATTATATTAAGAAATTTCAATTTATTTTAAATTATATTTATGTTAGTTTCGTGACATTTTACAGCTATAATAATTTTACTAGCTAGGCTTATAAGTACTTAAAACTCAAGTTTTTAAAAGTAAAAGAAATAATTACCATTGTTCTATTTATATAATTACATTATTATAACAATGAAAGTTTTCAGTAGTTCAAAAATATAATCATAATATGCGCTTATGTTGTATTTTGCTATCTCACAAAAATATAAGTTTATATAAATGTATTTTTATAGGCCTCCACATTCAATGTGTCTTTTTATAAAAAATTAGCAATACAAATATAGATTTTTTTCAGTTCATTTAGTCCTGTTGATCTTTAATTGTATTTTTTTCTATTGTTATTTTCCTATTGGCTTTGTTTTTTTTATTTGACGTATTTTATAGCCTTATTAATTACGTTAAATATTTAAAATAACTGCCTGTATTAAAAAATAGTAACAGTCATTATTATATGTGGGTTTATAAATGTAACTTATAACAGTTACTTCAATACACACATAACACAATAATTATAATTCTTTAGTTTTTTATTATTTTAAATGTATAAATTTTTTTGGTATTAACTCATTCTCAAGCAAAGCTCTATTTGACTTATGTGAGAATTGTTTTTCCATATATATGTACTTATTTATGTAACTTGGTTTTCTTATTTAAAATAAAGAAGATTTTATCTTTAGATTATTTTTTGAAATCGTTAAAGAAAAGAGTCATTCTCAAGGTTAATATCACATTTACATGTATATACAATATAAAAATAATATTACTTGTTAAATATGACTCACATTTTATAAGGCAAAACCTTTTATGTTATTTTAAGCCACTTATTTACAAACTTGCAGTATTTATTTATTATTTTTAGGGAAACTATTGCTTAAATGTGTTCTAGTCAATAACGTATCTAATGACTGAGTTGTTATTATCCCTCGAGTGATGAACAGTTGCAGTAATTACTTGGGTTCAGTAATCGATAGGTGAGGGTTGGAGGGGGGCTGATTAACCTTCTTTCGTAAGGTAGATGTTGAAGGAGATAACAATTGTTTAAATATAGGTAACCTAAATAACTTCGATTGGCAAAATTATTAGGACTAGAGTAAAAAAAAAACGCTGCAAGTATAAACATACAAGTATGAGATTAAAACTGTGGAGCAGTAGAATTTTAATTGAAAACATTTGTACATTCCCAAGAATACAGTAAATTAAATGGTTTAAACAACATTATTTGTATTCGTATAATATATTATATTCCAATATAATACAATACAATATAATACATTATAATATATTATACAAATATATTATATTTGTAATACAATTAAAATAAAAAGTTGGTATTGTGTAAATTAAATAAATAATAACGTGTTAGTAAACCGCTGTGACCAAGCTCCGTAATGTCAAATATTAGTCTTATATGACTGTGTTATGGTTTGAGCTTTGCTGACGTCTTCCACTTTGATACATAATAGAGGAAAGAAGTGGTGATGTATATTACTATTGAGTGAACTTTAACTACATTGCAGAGTTGTAAATACAATCGTACGAGTAAACGACAATGCGAATTGACTTACCAATATTAGGAAGAAATATTATTGTAAGAGAATGTTGATGATTAGTAGATAACATAATATTGTAGTTTAGCTAAATAATAAATGTTAATCCCAAATAGAGATTAAAATTAAGTACAAGTGAACTTCACACAACACAAATTTATTATAATAGAAGCACAGGAATGATTATTTTGTAAATCCCTCTGGTCTGAGGAAGGTGAGCGTTGTTCACTGAAATCATTTGTGCTTTGTGTATTTGTATTGTAATATATTTGTGCATTTTGTGCTTGTATTGTAATAAATTTGTGTTGTGTGATGTTCACTTGTAGTTTATTTATACCAACACATATTATGCTAGTTAAAAAACTGATTAAAATAAGACCGATAAAATTGGGAATGGAGATTAGTGAACAAATCTGGAATTTTTATGTAAAACCAAGTAAGTGACAACAATCCCAATTTTTTTTTTATGTTTATCTTGTAAAATTCATTCGAAATTCAGTTATGCGAAAGTTTTGAAATTGATAATTAACTTTTATTAAAAGTCTTATAGCATTGATATAAATATATTGAAAGAATCCTGCCTTATAACAATTCAAAAGGTTTACGCTTTTATGTTATTTTAATTTATAGTTGAAAGTTAAATATATCATTATTATTGTTTTTAAGATATATGCATAAGTTAGTGTTCTGTATACTAAAACTGTTAGGACGATTTAAATTAATGATGTTGGATTAATTTTTCATTCTCTAACCATTTTTTCGGATTTTTTGTATAAGATTTATTTAATATTAAAAAAAACATTATTGTAACAAATAGTACACAGTTGTTTAGTAATGGAAGTAGCCAGGTTACCATAGATTGCACTCCACGACTTACTGACCAATTTGAGAGTTGCCAGCTTGTAATGATTTTATTCAAGTGCTTCAGAAATGACCCTAAAGGCCATTCCATTATCATATATATTAACTAGACTGGCCCTGCCTGGATTTATTTGGTATATCCAGACATTTCCAAAACTTTCTCGTTTACTTAACATATAATGCGTCGATTTCAACAGGCGTTGGTGTCAAATATAATAAAATAATAAGAAATAAAAATCCTAAAAAATGAATTCAGACTTATAAGTGTTAACTTAGTGCAAATTAAAATATTACAAGCTCTTAATATGAATACGTCATTTCTAATATATCAAGGAGCGTTAAACTATTACTTGTATTAATTATACTTTTTTAAATTAAAATATAAAATGCATTTTGTTTTTACTAGTTATAGGGCTGTTCTTTCAACGTCCAACAAAGTCTCAGTATCTATTCACCATAACCCACTAATACATTTAATAAAATATTTATTTTGTGAAGTGAGAGGCAATCTGCTAAAAAATTATCTAGCCTATATTTTCATGAAAACATTAGATTTAATAACTTAAATCCTTAAACTACACATTAAATCTTACAATTATAGATTTCACGACTTTGGAATTATTTATGCTAAATAAACGAAAAACAAATATTCTCAGCTGTTTGTAACTGTTACTAAGATAATTTGACATGTAAATTCCATTTTCCAGAGCAAAATAATATAAGGTAGCAGGTGTTTAGAACAGCTTCTAACAGACCCGTCACCTTTCAACAATGTGTCAGACTAACTAAACTGTTACAACCTCTATCACAGCTGTTCCTATCTGGTGTATAGTAAATTATGTTAAAAAAATACTTTTTTATCTCTATAGAATATAAATTAGTAATTTTTATTTGACACTTAAACAGCTCTGCAGGCCTATATTCATCGAATTAGAAATACAAATTGTTATTAATATTTATATTTTTATCTAGTAACTTACATACTAAAAAACAAAAACACAATTATATCTAGTAACGAAATCCATAATCATAATACGAGTATATGAAATAAACACTCAGCACCAATTTAATGTTTTAGATTAAATAAAACCCTATCAAGTCATATAGTGATATATATCAAATAATACTAAAAAAAATTAACCTAATTAGTGAATATCCGAAAAATATGTTTAAAAATAAGTTATATGATTGGCTTCTTCAAAATTAATTTTAAGATATAGAAAAAAATTCTCTAAACTAATCATTAACTTACTTATATTTAATATTACATTAGTAATAATCTAATCTAGTAAAAAACTATCATGTTTACTAAGGCAATAGAGAGATATAACAAAATGATAAAGCCTCAGAGATGAAATTATAATACGTGTTTGTGTACCAGCCACAAATGTTCTATAAACATAGTATACGAGATTCAAAAAAAGATTGAATACTTTGAATTATCAAGGTTTCATATAACATTGTAATCTATTAGGAGCTTATAGAAGTGTTAATCATAATAATAATAATAATAATTTCTTTATTGTAATAAAACAATACACATTGTGTTACAAACGTCATCTATAAAAGGTTACAGTGATAATAATAGTACTTTGTATTTACAAATTAGTAACAAAGTAAAATTTGTATTTACAAGGACATGCCAAATCATGATTTGGTTTATTTAATTACAGATTAAAAACTAAAATTAGGTTTACTAGTGTAACTTCATTATTGTATACGTTAATCTGTATTTGTATCAACCTTCATTTTGGCAACAGCGTGAGGTTGAATATAATTGGTCGGAAATAATTTGTCTTCACTACACAGCTGCGCTCCGTTATTTTGTGGTTTTGGCAGATCGCCTTATATTCTAAGTTTTGGATAGACTGTTTTCTTACTTTATGTTTTTGGCTCTGTTTCATCCTAGTTATACATAAATGTTGTGAAATATAGACTCATAATTTTTCATATAAATTTGCTCTATATATCATCAAAAGTAATCTGTAAATATTTTACTTCCTTTTTGGTTGCTGCCTATTATCCATATAATATATATAATGGAAGTGACATTTTCTTGTTTAATGAAACTTATTTTCATTAAGTTACATGTTTCATTACTAAGCATATGTTAGTAAAACTGAAAACTTATTATTTTCAAATAATAACGCTACAAAAACAACTCAAAAAGTGGAATATATCAGTATTTATGATGGCGTTTATGACCTCGAACTGATTACAATAAAAAATGTCGTTGTACATAAACAGTTAAAATAAAATGTTTGTTTCATTTAGCAAACATGCTGTTCCACATACTTAAATTCAAAAGCAACAAAGCAGAAGATTTTCTTTTTACAGATCAACAAAGCCTTTCTTAAGCGTATAGATCGAGAATATACACAATTTAACAGATAGGGGCAGATGTACTGTATTCCGTAGTGTGAGCATGCCAACTAATTTTCAAAATATCTCTATAATAATAGTATATAATATACACTTGCTCTATAATAATAATAATATACCTAAAAGCCTGTAGAACTATAACATTAAACTAGTGCCCACAAAATATTTATGAGGGATTCTAAAGACATTAAAATTGCTTAAAATGTATGGGGCTTTGTTAACTGTCAGAATAAACATTTTGCTTTGCAAAACTGCATCTAAATGTTCATAAATCAACAAAATATTTCAAGTTATTAGGGCCTGCAAACTATTTGCTGAACACTTTTTTCAAAATAATAAAAAATATTAAAACCCCTAGTTCCATTGTACTTGAATGCAATATTTGAGCCCAGTAGGTTACTAAAAAAGTAAAGTGTGCCAATTGGCCTGTATTAGTTGGAAAGCGTAAATTTCAAAAGTTTTTTGTTCAAAAACAACATTTACTATCGAAAACGACAACGCGTATGGACTTATCAATAACAGGAAGAAATGTTATTGTAAGATAATGTTGCTGATTAGAAGAAAACATAATATTGTAATATAGCTAAATAATAAATGTTCATCCCAATATAGATTAAACTAGGGTACAATTAAACATCACACAACACACATTTATTACAATATAAGCACAGTAATAATTCTTTTGTGAATCCCTCTGGTCTGAGGAAGGTGAGCGTTGTTCACTGAAATCGATCACCATAATATTTGTGCATTTTGTACTTGTATTGTAATATATTTGTGCATTTTGTGCTTATATTGTAATAAATTTGAGTTGTGTGACGTTTACTTGTACTTTATGTACCAACACGTATTATGCTAATTGAAAAACTGATTAAAATAAGGCCGATTCAAACTTTTTGGATATAAAGGTGTTACTTTCACTATTCTAAATTAAACATTTGTATTAATGTTTACAAAAAAAATTCCATATGAGTAAAATTAAAATGGTTATAAACAATATTAAGCTTTCTAACTAACGCAAAATGTTTATTTCTATAAAACAAGAGGGGAATTCAGGTATACAAGGGGTTTAAAAAAGAATGATCCAATAGCTATTTTAATAAAAAACAAAGGCTTTAACCAAGCACAAAACTCTGACTCACAAAAGAATAAAGTTATGGAGATGTATCATAAATGTTCAACATGCCCTCCATTTGCTGCAAGGATGGCATCTAGTCGATAGCAAAATATCTGACAGACACCTTACATATAGTTCGGGACGCATTCAGCTATCGACTAGATGCCATCCGTGCTGCAAATGGAGGGCATATTTAACATTTATGATACATTTTTATTAACTTAATTCATAAATGTTTCTTTATTATGCATGTACCTGGGAAGCCGGAATTCTCATCTTTTCAATGATTTATTTATAACTATAAACATAATTTTAATGAAAGAACTACTTGAGATGTGAATTATACTATTAAAGCTGATATAAAGCAATTGAAATTGAACAAATTGTAAATTTTTTGACCTAACAGCCTTAAAATCCACTCGATAGATCACAGCCTGCATACATGTACATGAATTCTCTGCAACAAGTGAAGTACTGACCATATTTAGTCCGAAGACTCAGCTTCTGAGACCCCACCCGCCAATCTAAACTCGTAGAGAGGTATTAACCCACCCGCCAACCCATATACGTACAGTGGTGTTTTAATTTCCAGTATTTTTGCTTAAAGCCCTTGTTTCAAATTAGTATAGCTATTTAAAATCACGTAATTCTTTTTTAAACACCCTGTATGTCTTAACAAACTGAGTCTGGTGGAAAAGCTCACGAGGATGGAAGATTTGGTGCCTATTTGAACACAAATATAAAAGAAAATACAATTTCAGAATATGAAATAACACTACAACTTTAGATAGGTAGTCATGGAATTTATTACTGTTTTCTAAACTAATCTCCAATGCTATCAACTAGATTTTTTACCATTGAGTCGTTACCAAATATTTCTATACTATGTAACTTAACAATTAATTACACATAAATATGTAAATAGTTCAATACCTACATTTATTTTGTATATGACTATTTTCAGGCTATGACAGTCTTTATTTATGGAAGATATATTTTATTAAATGCACGTAACATTTACAAGTAAGGTTGCTTATAGATACTATTTCATTAATATATATATAAATGCATAATTGACATTTTACAATGAATCATAGTTGTGAATTTACAATGTTTCCTTATTCATGTATCTAAGCTATTTCAAGGATTATCTTAAAGGACAAATTTGTATAATCTTGTAATCCAGCTACTTATGGACAAAGTGTTTGGGATATTGTAGGAGACATTCTCCGTCCTCTTAATACGGAAACGGCGTCCGCTCAATGGTTGTCATCGACGTGGACGCTACTAGAGAAGTCTAGCTTGTCCATGTTGGATGGTAGTCAAGGTTCAGATGTTATGTAGGAAAGAGAACTGAGTGTCAGACTTGTCAGTTATTTGAAAATCAGACCAAAGCTTCGTGGTTCGTATTCCACGTAAAGCTGTAGGTCCCATATTTGCCCTGGCTATTGGACTATTATCAAATAATCCTTTCTGAGCTAAGTCGAACTCAGATAGTAATAATGGCTACATTCATTCATCTACAATCATTCGAAATCCATATTCGCCCTGATCTTGACGATCGGCGTCTTAAGAATTATAAACAAACAATATAGCCTACATTCAGCTAAATTGCTATGATTTAAAATTCAAAACCTGAGGTATGTAAGTAAAAATAATACGTGGAAATGCTCATTTTGTATTAAAATTATGAAACATAAATTTAAAAAAATCTTAATATATCAGGTCCTCCTTAAAAAAAATTACCTTTTATTTGAAATATTATGTCGCCATATTATAGTAACAATTATTTTTCTATTAGTACATGATTTCAGATCAATTTAAACCTAAGCCAGATAGTTTACTTTATATCTGTAAAATCATGCTTCTAAGGATTCATATATACAAGTAATATTTTGCTTTTCTTGTTTCTTAATATGCGCACAGTAAATGTTTAATTACTATATTACTAATTGTGTGTTGTTACAATTACCTACAACTATGTTTTATTTACTGAAAACCATCAGTTTATCAGTACATTGAAAAAAAGCTATTTATACACCATTTATCTACCAGTCCTAATCTAATTGCTATTAAACGTTAGAATAAACTAGGCAATAAGATTAGCATGTTTTTCAATTTTTTCTGCATTTATTACATATTAAATATTTTATCATGCATTTAGTGTAATATTAACTGTATTTAAAATGGGTTTCAATATACAACCTTGGCCCTATCTAAATTAATTAGTTGTTTAACATTTTTCAAGGGTAACCTAAAAATTAAGAAAAAGATTTTAGGTTGCAAAACATAACCACCCCTGTATTTATCCAGGCTCTTACTGCAATAATATAATCGAAATAAATATGTTTACAAACGGGCTTTAGTCCATTTAATCGGACAAATGCTTCCATTACTTGTGTCTATATAGCTTTAACTGTCATGCAAACAAATAAATTATAGCAGAACGTTGCCATATTCAATTTATCTAATGAAGGTTTAACATTTTATTGCAAATGATTCATGGTCTTATCTTAATATAGGTTTTTAACTACTACTACATAAAAAGATAAAATTATATACTATTTATAAGATTACTTAAAATGTATAAATAGTTATGAGAGTTACGATTAGCTTGTGTACAATAACTTAAAATCATTTAAGCATGTATAAAATATAGAAGCTAAATGAATAATTATGCTACGTTTATATTTATTATTTACAAATGATTGTGACTCACTCAACTGTTAGAGTTATAAAACTATTCATGTGCATATTACTTATTTAATCTATCATCTGAAACGTTTATTTCAGTTTGAATTAATGGTTTTATACGTAAATATAATCAAACATTATACAATATTATTTTATTCACAAAACCTAACTTATTAGACAACATACCTATAAATGACTATATTTGGTTTATTACTATAGTAAGTAGTAATCAATAATAAAATAATAATGTTTTGATTAGTTCTTATTTTTTTCTGATACCAAACTATTTATCTTCTTCATTTCTCCAATTAGTTAATTTATACATCAAGTTTTTTTTTATATAAAAGAAAGAAACCACAATAACCGTTTGAATGTTAAAGTTGACATTGTTTATGGTTATTTTACTTCAAATAATAAGTTTAATTTAAGTTCAGTTAAATCTGGTTAGGATTAGGTAAACTAAAATGCTGTCGTCATTAAGGGGGTGCGATCGAAAATTAGTTTTGATTTTTTTTAATAAAATTGTTTGTCTTGTCACAAATAATAAGAGTGTTGAAAAGGGAAAATATGGATATTTGGCTACCTAAAGTTGCTAATTTGGCCTTTCTTGGTACCTAACTCATTCACAAACAAAGCGATATATTTTATTAAAATTTTGAGACCATAGTGTAAAAATGGTACTAGCCAACGTAGAATAAATTAAAACTCATATAAACAGGTATTTTTTAAGTATAACCAATTATCGTTTCATAAATTACGTCTTTACGATATTTGAGTTGAAATTTGTATAATAATTATCTTTGACCGATATAGTAGATAAATAATACATAAAATCCTATTTGATAAAGTTTACAATAAATGAGGGAATTATTCTCTCATTTATTATACTCCGGACATGCAGCGATAGCGCTGTTACTCTCCCATACCACCAGCAAGGCATACACTTTGCTGCTGGTGGTGACAGTGGCGGAGGAACGTTGAACTAAACTCCATTCAGGGCCGAAATGAGCCGATCGGACGAATACCCTTATGGGACCACTTAACTTACTCCCTCCAATCCCACTTATTACGGATCTGAGCAGGGTACTTATGGCCTATTACTGGACTCCTATTTCTCTAATAAAGGTTTTATACTTTGATAATTTTAAAATTGTAAACTAAGTAAGTATACCGCGTTAGTACAAAAAACAAACTCCAAGAATGTTGCTCTGCATTAATATAAAACGCGGAATATTTCTAATAACCTGTAATATTTCACTAGTTAATGTGCTTTCTTACACTATTTCACATATATAATCTTATTGTAGGGACTAGATCTAAACATATGTATGTTTTTTCTACGATAGCTACGTAATTTTCTTTTCTCATGCATAGATAAAGCTAACTTTTAGAGACAATTTCAGATTTAAAAAAAATCATTAAGTAATTCTGTTCGTAAACATATTTTAAACTTAAATTATCGATTGGTAGTCTATGTTACTGCAGTTAAACCCTTTTTTTGATTTAGCGACGTTTAGAGATATTTCTTTCATTAAATTTACCAGTAATACATAAAATTGTAAGTCAACCGTAATGTAGTATATTTAATGTTTCATGTCATAGAAAAAAGTGGAATGGAGTCCAATATGTATTTTTTAGTAATTTATCAAATTGGTGAACTTTGTTTTGTTGTAGTGTGGTGAAGGGGACTTTAGTCATTACTAGACTAAAATGTTTTAATCAAAAGTATTGTATTGTTTGTTCATGCAGATGTTCCTTACTATTCCAATATGATTTAATTGTATATATTAATCCCAAATCTGTAACTATGCTTCCTAAACGAAGCTACATTTATGTAATGTCAATGTTACGTTAGCTTTGCATACATTGCTCTCGTAACTGAGTTCTGTAACGCGAAAAATTGTTAACCTTTTAAAACAGTTTGAATGTAAAGTAAAGTGTTTGAAGAATATATTATTACTAGGGATAATAAAATGTACATCATTTCAGAACAAAAACCTTCAAACTAATGCTAAGCACTATTTTAATTTTCACCGTTACTTTCACTCTTTAAACAGTAGTATTTATTAGTCTCGTTTCTTAATTTCATCAAGTTATAAGAAAAGTAATAGTTACACAGTTTTTAATTATATTTATTTAAAATATAAGTAGAATATGTAATCTACCAATATACGTACAATCTCAATTCAAACAATATGATTATTTCGTAAGTTGCTGAAAGCTATTAATTTTAATAGTTTTTGTAAACGTATGTGTCAATACACACTCAACTTGAAATTACCAATTAAATTAAATTCAATTAATTAATTGATAATATTCTCATATAATTTTATAGTTTATAATCTGTCATCTCACTATTTGAGAGATATACTATAGGTTTTTTCTAATTTTAGAATAATAGTATTTTTAATTACGATAAATAAATAGAAATAACAATGCGTTGTAATAAAATATATAGCCAAAACCGTTACAAATAATTAACAACAATTAAACTGCAATAACGGACTAAACAATAGACTATTAAAGTACACAGAAAATATAAAAAGTGAAAAGAAGACAGCAGCTTAAATATAACAATAGCTTAGCTATGTTTAAGTACAGGCTTTCAGTATTATCTCAGATTTCAAGCTTTTGGCAGTGCTCTCAGACATGAAAAACTTAGCCCGATGACTAAAGTGAATGTGTCTAAATGAAATGAAGTGTGTAACTGGGTATAATCAGTAAAACCCTTGACGTGGTAAACTTTGTGGGTTAAAATTGTTATTTATTTGTATGATTCATCCTTATATGAATCATATACAGAGCGGGGCAAATTCTCTGTGTATGATTTACGAGTATGTCTCAATTTACATCAGACTCTTTGAGAATTTGATTCTAATGTAAACATACTCAAGTGTAAACGAAGAGCCAGTTGTTATAACCTAGTGTTCATAACCTAAAAATAAAATTTGCTTCCATTTTTTATTAATCTATAATTTAAATGGGTGAAATTGAGATGGACGTGTCAAAGATAAGGAATTCAGCATTTTGTAAATGGTATGATCAAATTATTGTTTCTAAAGTTGCTTTTTTATTGTAATGTAAATTGTTGTGTATATTATTTAGGTAAAAAAAGTGAAAAGTAAGAAGGAAGTATTTATATTCAATTATTTTTTACTATGTAGTCAATCCTTTGTTCTGTTGCTTAAATAGAATTAAAATTGTACTTTCCTGTAAGTGTTTGTGATAGTGAAAGATTGATCTTGTCATTGTCTAATTAATAGATTATTGTACAATCGCTAACCAAATATTGCGTTAAAATCCTCAGAGACTATTTTGTAAGAAACATTAGGCTGTGACAAAGTCTAACAAGCTAAATAAAATGCAAAGCGACTGGTTCGTTAGAGCCCCATCTCTATGCCGACTGTACACTTTTGTTACTTCCAATTATGATTAAGGCGTGTTAGCTCAACAACTCATAAACTAATTCATTCACCAAACAATTAGTCGCAGTACCTTAACTAATTAGTTTTACAATATAAACTTATTTCATATTTATATTTCAAATTTACTCAATAAAATTTACTGTCATAAAATGAAAAATGAGTCATTTTATGACAGTAAATTTTGTAGAAATTATTTCACTGGAATATTGTGTTCCACACTTATGTGATATTTTTTTTTAAACCCTATATTAATCTACGATAGTCAATTATGTAACAAAAACGAATTAAAGTCTTCACAATCTAGAAATTCATGTTAGTTTATGTTTTTATATTCGTTAATATACTTGTAGTTTACTCATTAATGATGATTTTTGTGGTTATATTCTTAAGTTTAAAAGTGTTGGATAGTTGTGGGTATGTATTTCAGATTTTTCATGTTTGATAGCTATGTCATTTATTTCAATAGTCTAAAGACTATATGACTTAACGATTTGATAAAATATTTGAATAACCAAATTTAATTATTTGTAAAAATTTTATTTATGATGTGTTTACTATCATAAATTACAATAAAACATAACATCTTACACAATTTTTAGCACTAGTTAGTCCATTTATTAGACTGATTGATTTAATTAAACCACAATTGCTGAAGAGACAAAAGAACCAATCGTGTAGAAAGTGAAAAAATTATTCAATTTAACACAAGTCCGTTGCAAATCTATTGTCTGAAAGAAATCGATTTATATCATGTAAAAAGTGGAGCAATAGTTTTAAAATTGTGTTGCAAGACTTATATGTTATAATTATGTAATATTTTGAAGTGATTTCAAAGTGGTTTGTTGAAATGTTTTTTTATTTTTATTTTCTAGTTTCAAAGTTTTCGTAATTTTTATCTGTCCCTATAAACTCATTTGAGTATGAATTAGAGATATACAATTATGTCATTGTTAAATTTTGCATTTAAAAACTTAATTAATAGCTTCAAATATTGAAATAATACGGATATTCTAAGTAATAAAAATACATTTAATACCAAGTGTATTGTCGGTACTGCAAATACTATAATGTCTTATCATAAATACTTTTGCCATAAAATTATGTATAAATACCTACACGATAGCAACACCCCTGTGCGTGTATGGAACAATGGGTGGGTCAGCATTACTGAACGTGTACGAGAGGGCAGTTGGGTAAAAAACAACGTGCGTGTACGGGAGGGTGGGTAGGTCAACACTACCGTACGTGTATGGGAGAGTACATGGATCAACACATTGAACGTGTATAAAAGGGTGGGTGGGTCAACACTACAGTAACTGTGCGCTTATACAAGTGCGAGTAAGTCAACACAACTGCATATGTATTGGGTCATCAAATGGGTCAATAATGTTATTATACATGTGTAGGAGGGTCAGGATGGGTGGTCCAACACCACACTATGTTTATCGGAGGATGGGTGGGTCAGTACTACAGTGACTGTACGCTTACACAAGTGCGGGTAAGTCTACACAACTGCATATGTATTGGATCATCAAATGGGTCAATAATGTTATTATACATGTGTAGGAGGGTCAGGATGGGTGGTCCAACACCACACTATGTTTATCGGAGTGTGGGTGGGTCAGTACTGCAGTGACTGTACGCTTACACAAGTGCGGGTAAGTTAACACAACTGCATATGTATTGGATCATCAAATGGGTCAATAATGTTATTGTACATGTGTAGGAGGGTCTGGATGGGTGGTCCAACACCACACTATGTTTATCGGAGGGTGGGTGGGTCAACACCACCGTACGTGTATGGTAGGTTGGTAACGGCAACACCAACCTACGCCTTTGGGAGGATGTGTGGGTCAACACCACCATACGTGTATGGAAGGGCGGTAAGGTCAACACCAACCTACGTGTATGGGAGAGTGTGTGAGTCAACACTACCGTACGTGTATGGAAGTGTGTTAAGATCAACACCAACCTACGTGTTTGGGAGGGTGTGCGAGTCAACACTACCGTAAGTGTATGGAAGGGAAGATAATTCAATACGTGTATGAGGGAGTGTGTGTGGTTTAATTTTTATTTTTTTTATCTTTATTTACTAATGTATATATTATAGATAAAGATGAAAGAAACTTTAGTTAATTACAAGATGATTAATTTAGATGATATCCTCTCTTTCCGGAATACCTTTAAATTTCAAAATTTTCAGTGACAACTTCATTAGGTCATAAATATTCATATATATATATATATATATATATATATATATATATATATATATATATATACATACATAATATTAAGGATTACTATAATTTGGTATTCGATGTTTGTATTTATTTTGTCAAGAATATATCATTTTGTTATTTTTATTAAGTTAGTTTACATATTATTGTGTTATAGATAAAGTTACGAAACACGCTAGTTAGGTAAATAATGTTCAGTTGTAAAGAGCGTGTAGGAAGCCAAAGATGAATAGAAGGATGATGCAAATCTCTAGTTAATCTTCAAAGTTTCCGCAGTAGATTGCTTCATAAACCCCCCATTGATTACTTCATTACCTTCATCTCACGACGAGCTCCTGATTCCATCTTACTATCATAGTAAAAAATTCATCGTAAAAATAAATATCATACAGTGCTATATTTTATTTAAATCAATTAATAAATGTAAAAAAAATGTCACACGTGCAAATGTATATGTGGCATTTATTTTATCTTAGAATATTAAAAAAAAAAAAAAAACACATATAATAAACAAGTCAATATGGCCACAATATATTATTGTAAATATTATTAGTACATGGAAACTAAAACGTATTAATTATAAATAATTTGACTGTTTAATAAAATTATATTGAGATATAACAACGTCATAACAGTTTTTACAACTTTTGTAAACACACAGACAGAACTTGGTATTTCCACTTGGAAGGGCTCGAGTTTTAAGTGTTTATTTGCAGCGTAAACACAATGTCATACCACGAGTCGCGTTCAGTTTTATTATTACATTTATGTTTTAATAGCAATAATAATAAAAAAGAATGAAAGTATTTAATTTCGATCAAATGTTGGAAATAGTTATTTCATATTATCGTTATTTGGTAAAGTGTGTCTTTTTATGTACTATGGTAAATTAAATGAAGATGTGTTTGTGTACGAAATCAAACATGTTTATTAAACTGAAATTTGTTTTAAATCTAGTACTTCTATTTTTTTTTTCATGTTTAACAGCTCTACAATTTTAGAGGTATTTTATTTGTTAAGATATTATTTTGAAACTGATGATTTTAGGAAAAAATTACCTATGAATTAATCCATAACAAGCTCGTTTTTTTTATTACTTTAAGAATAAAATGTCAGACAGTATTTTAAACTCTCAAAAACGTACATATTACCATTATTTTAATACTTTTTTCACAGTATATCGTTGTTTATTTTTCATAAACCATATTCTAATGAGTAAATTACAATTATTTCTAAACTGTTTTTATTATTCTTTCCGTTCACATAAATTTGCTGACTTTCGATACTATTATTACAAACTAAGATCAAAAATAGTTATTAAATTATTAAAAATTCAATTGGCTTCATAAAAATATGAAAGATGGAGGTTCAATTTAATAGCGATCTATTATTTTGAGCTAATGAGGTGAAACACTTCAGTAAAGCATACACTATCATTATAAATAGGAGAAACTTTGTACAGGATGAAGTCCTTTGAATAGTAAGACAAAACTTTATGAAAGACAATGTTGAATTTAGATCACTTCATTAGCTTGTCTTTTGTGTCCGGACACTCCTGAGTACTGGCTTGATTCATAGATTTATCTTCTCACTTGTAAATTGTACTTGACTAGTTAGCATTATGTATATTAATAATTACTTTTTCTTCGGGATAATAGTATATTTGTATTTTTATTTTTAGTATAACTGTTTTTTAATATTTCAAATGTATAAAAACTGTTTTTTAGGAAATTCATGTCGAATTTTACCAAATTAAATAATAATACATTTTATTCACATTACGACAAAAATATACGATCTACCAACAACTGAAAACAATTATATATGTATAAATGGTAATTACCACTATATAATTATAAGTAACTACCGCTATATAAGTTGAGAGAGTCTGTACGTAAGAGGTTGGATGCGTGGGTATCTATTACCGTGCGTATAAGGGTGGGGAAAAGAAATTATAAATGTCGTGTTTGTGTAGGTGAATTGTTGTATTTTCAATATATAGATGAGGCAGTGAAAATTCTAACACCAACTAAGTAAGGGAGAAAAGGTGGCCTATTCATAAACGACGTACTAAATTAGTCATACTAACTGTATAAATCTCTTCTGCCAGTTTTAAATATACCTGAATCACAAAAATGAACTTTATTTGAAAATCAAAATTTTAAATTTACACATAAAAATGTAAATGATAGGAGTTAATGGTTCAATTAGTTGTTTTGGGTAAATTTGTCCAGCCTAACTCTTCATCAGATAGTAATCTACCAAATGTATCACCATAAAAATACGGAAACTTTAAGAATAACCTCAACATCTAGTGAGTACTGTACACACAGTTCATAAATCACAACTTACCTTTTGAGAATTGCCATGTTACGTATAAAACAAATGAACATTAGTCACAAAACTCTGAAAGGGGTAGTCAGGCAAGGCATAACTCTACTTCATATTAGGTGGGTGGGTCGGTATTACCTTACGGTAAGGGTGGGTTGATATATATTAACTGATTATAATGCTAGTTGGATTGGAAGATAATTTATACTAAATTTTCTTATTGCATTGATAAAAATGTTACAATATAAAAGTTAGAAAATGTAATAAGTTATAGTAATAATTAATTATAAGATGTGCAAAATAAAAACTGTACACTGTTACTTACACTCAAAAGAGAGGAAACACATTGTGCTGGTGGAATGCTGTTCAGGCATACCATGTAGAGGAATGCTGAAATTAAGTGATGGACCTGCTTTGGTTAAGTAGTTCCCTCCCTCCCCCCCCCCCTCTCTCTCTCTCTCTCTCTCTCTCTCTCTCTCTCTCTCTCTCTCTCTCTCTCTCTCTCTCTCTCTCTCTCCCTCTTATAAATTTAGAGCAATACGATCGATATAACTTTCTACCGTTTAAAAAGATTAGATTTACTTTTAAGTTACATCAATATTTAATACAAATATTGATGACAACAAGCAAGTTTTATATACAGGGTAGAAAATATATTTAAGCGCTTTCACAACTTTTGTATGACATTACTTGTAAAAGTGAAGTATTTTATTTGATCATGATTACAAAGAATAGAAATTTTGACGCCATTGGTGACATTTCATCTTTTCAAGGGGGCGGCCCACGAGGAGTTTAGCAGAAATCTTCAATGTAAGCCTAGTCTGAATTTGGTATCACATTAACGGTTTATTTAAGAGAACTTAATTGCACAAACAAAATTCCAGAGATTTATACGTTCCAGAGTGGCAGTCATTTTAATTTCATAGTAACTAATTTGAACAATATTATTTCTCAGCTTTTTATTGGTTTTAAGTAAATTATTCAAATAAAAAATTATACTTTATGGAACACGATAGTAAATAAATTAAATAATCAAATTCTTTATGGTAAAATTACATAATTGTGAAGGCGTTTCCATATTTTCTTTCCTCCCTGTATATCACAGTAACTCTATTCTGGCCTAACTACTCTTGATAAAAGGTTTAAATATACTTTAGAACTCCTCATTAAAACCCTATAGAAAGTTGCTTGAATTGAATAAAATAACATTATAGGGAAGTATTATAAAGCTTATGTTTTAAGGCTCATATAGTACCCCTGAGGTTTGAAGCACATGTGGCACCCCATAGGTTTGGGGTACCATTTATGGTACCCATGAGGGTAAGACTCAACTATTATTAAGCTTCTAAATAATAAATGGCAAGACACAAAGACATTTGTATTTATAACAATGTAACGACAATGTAATGAAATTACATGCTCTACTTTTAGGTTTATTGAACCGTTGTATTATACAGAAATCATTCTTTTCAATAGGATTTTGATATTAAAAAATTACCCATTATGTCACAATAATAATATATCGTTGTAAAAAGGAACACTAAGTAGTTTTTTTAAGTAATACTTTAAGAGATTTCCGTTATCATTTAAAATCAAAACTATTAACTTTTTTTAATTTTTTATTTTAATAAAAGTAGAGGCCGATCTCCTTCTTAACCTTACTCTGCCCATTCTTCATAGACTATTGATCTGTACGAGGAACTTATTCAGACAGAGTAAAGGGGCGAACCAGTACAGTAGAAGGTAAATCATCCAGTCAAGGCCGGACTCGAACCAGCGCTATCTCTAACCCTAGCTCAAAGTCTTAACGCCTTAAATCGCTCGGTCACCTTTGGTTATCTGTTTGCATAGGATAGCACTTTAGTAATTAATTTTTGAAGTTATACTTCTTTGCGCCCGTTAGACACTTTTTTATATTCTAAATTATATGTTAAAATTATTAGTGATCTCTCGTAAAACATAAAATAAATATAAAAGTATTTTATAAATTATATTTTTCATGTAAATAATTAATTCATAACATTCTCCTATTAATATAAATTAGGTTCTTTCATCTACTTTCTCCAATACTTCCATGAACACAGCTGAATCAATCTGTAGGACGATAAAACAAGTAAATACCTGTACATCCCTTGTTCTTATTCTTTTTTTCAGCTCTTAGGGTTCCTTACTGATAGAATGTAGTAGATAATTATAGATTAACTTATGTGAGAAATATATTTCCTTAAAAGCTAACGAATACTCGAAGGCTTAATGTACCACTGGGTGCTAAATATGTTAATTATTTGTATAAGCTATATCTATCCTGTATGACTTAAAACATCATTGTTTTAAAAAAAGTATTAAATTTTAAAGTTACATTATTATATGAACAAAAATTAATATTTAAGTAGTGGAAATAAAATATAAAATGTCTACAATTATATGACACTTATTTAGGTTTTCCCACACAATACCATATCATCAATAATAGCTGTAATGAAGATCTGTTTAGTGGCTCCAGGGTCCATTCATCAACATCCTTTAGTGCTCAGATATCTCTGAGGTATTGTTGGAATTCACTAATAGTTTATCGTCAATTACAATGACTAATGACATATCGGATCCTTGATAGTAGTAACTTGTCGAGACTAAATTTATTACGATAAAAGAAAATAAGTAAAAACTATTTTGTAAAACAATTATAATTTCGGGTGATTATTTTAATAACTGGCCCTCAATACTTACATTTTTTGAGTTCAAATTTTTGGTTACCTAATAGAGAATATAACCATTAATAAATTAATTTAGAAGCTTATTTTATGTATGTTAACATTTATTATAACTAATTAGGGAGTATACACATATTAAATGGTTATAATATAACCAGGCTAACAATTTTTTTATGATTGTTGATTGAAAAGTATAAGCAGTTTTATGTAATTTGTAGGAATATATTGTTTTCCTTTACTCAATTTAGCTATATTCGTAAATTAATCTTATTTTATCAATTTACTTTACTATTACAACACCATTATTTGTATGATATTACTTGATAAGCAGAAAATACGAAAATACTGTAACATATGATAGTTTCATGCTGGACTTTTGTTTATATAACATTTTACTAAAATAAAACCATAAGTGTAGTTTAATATTGAGTAAATATTAATTAATTACAGTACACCCTTAAATTATTTCATTTTTATTTTAAATTAAGTCTTGGCATGCATCAAATCCTATCAAGAATGTGAGATGATGAAACACTTTATATTTATTGAAAAATATCAAGTATAAATGAAAAGTAAAATAATAACTATAAAATAAAGTTGAATCTCGTTGATTAATTTTTAGTTACTAAATGACGAAAGACAAATAAGTGTAAATATTCCTACATTCAACTTGTAAATATAATTTATTAAAATGAGAAGGGATACTTTTAAAAGTTTGTGTGTAGCTTTCATCTCCCGAAATTCTCAAAGTTTTGATCACGTTTTTGATAAATAACTCATATCCAATGGTAAAGTAATGGCTCCATTTATATCTCTTACCATAATATAACTTTGTTTTACAAAATTATTTTATTATAACAAATAAATGTACAACTCCTTACGTATTTTTTCCCGGATATTGTTCTTCTAGTTAGATGACATTTTGAAATGAAATTGATTTTTTTTTTAAACATATATAATTATTTTATACAAATAAAATAACTTCAAAATACAAACTAAAGTTATTGTTTCGTTTTACTATTATTTTATAGTTACATGAAACCGTTTTAAAAATATGTATATCTATGGTATGTATAGTTAACATTATCTTTGTTGATACAAATAAGTAATAAAGAGTATAGAAATTAAAACGCTCTTAGCTCCAAAAGAAATATATAAAATATCATAAAAAATATACATACAGTAAGAAAATATTTATATTATCATTTCTACTGATGCTAATAGAATTCTAAAAGTAAATACAGGGTGTTTCTTTTAAAACACAACCCATCATTTGAAATGGATTGAATTTCAATACAAAACTGTACATACAATTAACAGTACATAGTTAATACAATGGGTTCAGAAGACTATTGGAAAGCATCTTGACATAAAACAAACTTTTTTGGTTTAACATATTCCTCCACAATCAAAACTGTCTACTCTTTCCTGATAATCATTTTTCTAACCTCAACGTAACGATATGAAACCCAAATAAAGTAATAAACAATATACCAATGTAAATAAGCTGATATCCAAGGAAGAAAAAGAACCAGGGTTACCAATCTACAAACTTGTAATAATCTTAAACCTTCAATTTTTGTACTTGTAAACAGAGTTGAGTTTCAAAAGAAACACTCTCTATTATATATGGAAAGGGTATATGCACAGTTCAATACGGAATATATACAGAAGCCAGACAAAATAAATATTTAATTACTTTCGTGTCTTGGAATAGTTTTTAAATATTTTTATTTTTTAATTAGAGACCGTAAAAAAACCTATATTATAAGCTTAATAATTCCCCAAAGCATCTTTACAACTGTCAAAGTGACGGCCAAGAATTAAGAATTATTTATAACCACATTGCTGCAGTGAAATGCTTGTTGCCTGTGCCTGTAATAGTGTGCAAACACAAAGTAATTAGCAAATAGGGAGGTATTTTAGGGGTGTAATTGGCTTGCACTGTTGTCTTTACTGACCAGAGTAATAGACTAGGCTTCGAAATGTAATGACACAATTTTAATTCTTTTCTTAAAATATCATACAATTTGTGGTTGTTATTGGACATTAGGTAAAAAAACAAAGTAAAAAATGTGTCATATTTAACTAGGTGAAGTTAGGGCTAAGAAACCCTCTCTAACACTTAATCAGGGGACCAACGGCTTTACGTGACTTCTGAACCACGTTAGTGGCAAGACAAACACTGTTAATGGTCCTATAGGGAACCGAAACCGGACCGATTGCGTAGCAAGTCAACAACTTAGCCCCTTAGCTACGGCCGCTCCAAAAAAATAAGCTACCCTAGGAAGTACATCTCAGTAATGATTAGAGTTTATGGAGTTTTAGCAGATAATTCTTTCATTTACTGATCCGTAAAATAAACTTCATTTATAATAAAAATAAACTCTTCTGAAATTCAATAGACAACGTGATACATTGAAATGTACCCTCAAAAATATAAAGTTTTTACAATTTATAAAATCGTCTACTAAGGTCATGTACTGGTTTTTATAATAAATATAGCTGAAGAGTAGTTTATAAACTGTCTTAAATATATGGTAGCCTATAAATTAAATATAAGTTTCAAATTAGAAAAAATATTTAATCGAAATTACAATAATATGCAAGTTCTTACGAACGTTTTTTTTTTTTAATATTCGACAGTAAAAATGCAAATGTTTAATTGGGTGATCAAGTAAAATGTTAACCAACATAAAATTTGATTGTAAGAGTAGGATTAATAAATTTTAACTAAACTAAATGTAAAATATTTGTTTTAATTTAATATTTAATACAAACTGCTCTTATTGTATTAATAATTCATGTATTTTATTTTAATGCATTTTTAAATAATGATTTTAGTTTAACAATGATAGTTCCACAAAATCGAAAAAAATTCTATTATTTGGGGCTTACATATTGATTAGTACTTTTCTGCAAATAGTAAATAATAAAAATAATGTTCTGTAAATATTTTTATATTATTTAACTATTTTTAGTATCTAGACTTTAGGAGCTTATTTTACATATTTTATCAATGTATAACAAAAAAGTAAAATATTAAATATACTAAAAGGAATACTTTTTGTTGTACTTTTCCGTTACCCCAGTGATAGGTAGATGATTGGTAATGTTTACTGGAAATAAAAAAGCTCTTTTAATCTAATTGTAAATGCTTAAACAACCTATCTTAAACAACCTATCTTAAACAACCTATCTTAAACAACCTATCTTAAACAACCTATCTTAATCCTGTCAAAAGTATTTTACTTAGTTATGAAATTGATATACACAAATTTGTTATATATTGACTATTTGAGAAAACAGATTTTTTGTAAAGACAACTTCCAGATCTAAACCGAAAACCGGGCATCGAAAAATACCTAACTACTATTTGTATAAAGAGTCCCAAAATCTAAAATAATGAACTCTCAAAGACTGTAATACCCTCACAAAATGTTTTGGAAACATTCAAAAAATTACTGCTCTTTAAGATACAGTAATTGTTGGTATATATGTAAAGGTAAAGATAATATTTTTAATGAAAAGAAACATCACGGACCTCGTAAATAGAAGCCATCATAATGAAATGCTCTTTAATGCACCACCATCATAGGGGGGGCTTTGAACCGGGTGAGTGGTCAGAAATAATTGAATGCCATATTTACAAAAGACAATGTTGCATTTAGAGTGCCTCATTAGTTTGCCTACTGTACCATAACATATATAGGGGAATAACTACCTCACATTGATACAGCCTGTAATATCTCCCCGGTGTCTCGTGCTTGACTAGTTAAATATGTTAGGTTGTGTATTAACTATAGTGAGTACTATTGCTTTTAGTTTTGATGTACTTGTACTTTCACAAAATTTTCTAATTTTGATATTTATTGGAAAATCCGGTCAAATTATAAGCATGTCTTAAACTATTTTATCATATTTATATGAAAAAAATTAAGAAAATCGTATTGTAAATAAACGATAAAATATATATTATGCTTAAAATAGTTATAGACTTAGCCTAGTCAGGTGGGTTGGGGTGGGTTATTTTCGAGGAAGATCACCTTTACATGGATTAAAAAACACTTATAATATTTTAAAATCTTTACATTTTATATGATTACTTCTCTGTTATGACACATATCATTTTATTATAGGGTTAATTGTGAGATAGGGGCTAGTGGTCCTAAATTCGCCCTTTTGTAAATAGTAATTGTTTGAAAATAAAGATATATTTTATTATTATTTGACAACATGTTTAAAATGTCACAGTAATTCTATTCATGTTTTTCTTTCCACAATATTGTTTATATTTAGGTGTTAGTTTTGATACCAAATAAAATAGCTCGATTGTTTTAAGGAATCGTGGGAATAGGAAAATTCATTTGACTTTCAAAATATTTATATGATTTTGTCTTTAAAGTATTATTGTTTTGTGTTTCACTAAATGTATTTATGTTAAAGTTATGTGGTTGAAATTGATAAAATATGTGTACAGAACATTTTGATCGAAAATAGGCTATAAAACTGGGTACACTAAATGAAGAACAAATCAAACGACATTTCAAACCTATACATGTAGATTGTGTTTTATTTAAATTTTTATACGATCGGCTCTTACACTATCCATATTCCACATATTCAACTTAAAAGTACAGTGTAACCCTAATTTTAATTTAACAATGATTAATCTATGAGAGCGTAACCAACGTTGTAATTAAATGCTAGAATATTGATAGGTGTTTTAATAAGGCGACGGGTTGCCGAGCGGTCTTAGGCGTCAGGACTTTGAGCTTGGGTTAGAGATAGCGCTGGTCACTTTCTGCTGTATATTCTTTATGGAATTGGTGAGGGTTTAAATAAAAAGTAATTTTTTATTAAAATTCCACAAATGAAATTTTCATTAAGAGCGCTTTCACCAGTTAATGCGTCTTCAGTTGTAAATACAGTATAAACAAAAACATATGCGAATAAAAATAACAAAAAAATTACATGTGATAATAAAATCTTCATAAGGACCTAATTCCTCTAAGTTAGTTCCATACTTTCTCCACTGTACAAGTTGTCTAAATATTTGTTACCAATCATAAATCCGTTGTTTGTACAAGGTTAAAGAAGCTCAAAGAAGTTGCTGTTACATCAAATGATATTATGGTTAGTTATGACGTCAATAGTCTACTTACAAATGTACCTGTCCCTGAAGCTTTAAATTTGATTAAAACACTACTAAAAAATGACAATAGTCTTAAAACAAGAACAAACTTTTGTGTCGTTTGCATAATGAAACTACTCACTGTATGTGTAAGCCATAATTATTTTAAAATAGAAACAACATTTTACAATCAAGTTTCAGGTCTACCTATGGGTGGTGTACTCAGTCCAATAATTAGTAATATTTGTATGGATCACTTTGAAAACATTGTTTTTGAAGATTGGCAAAATACGAAACCAAAATTTCGTTGAAGATATATTTTGTGTTTGGGAAGAAAGGTTGAACAAACAGAATGAATTTTTAACATATATAAATAAAATAAGACCAACAGTAAAATTCACTATTGAAAATGAAGTTAATGGAAAAATTCCTTTTCTGGACGTTTTAATTACTAAGACTTATAAAATTAAGACTTATCTTTTTCACAAAAAACATTCAGTGGACAGTATCTAAATTTAATACAAACAATCCTCAGCATGTTAAAATTGGTCTTGCACAAAGTTTATTTAAAAGAATTGATAAGTTAGTCACAGATAATAAAGACAAAATACTTGAAGAAAAAGATACGGCAGATCTGTTGATTAAAAATTATTATCCTAGAGGAATTATTGAAAAAGCAAAAAGAAAAATAAAAGCTCCACTATAAATAAAAATTGTAAACAACAGAAACCTTTAACAACAGTTTCGATTCCATATATAAAAGGAATATTTAAAAAAAATCGTAAAGTTAGTTCAAAATTTAATATCTGAACTGTATTTAATTCGCCCAACAATATAAGAAGCCATTTAACTAAATTAAAACCGAAACGTGAACAAGAAGTAATAATTAATGTAATATACAAAATCGATTGTCATTGCAGTAAAACTTATATAGTCAAACTTCAAAACTAATTTCAAAAAGAATAAATGAAAACATATACAATTATAGAAAGATCAAAATTAGTTGAACATGCTATTAATGAAAAACATGATATAAATTTGAATTCTACAAGTGTAATTTTAAATGAACCCTTATGGACCATAAGAAACCAAATTGAAAGTGCATGTATGGCAGTTTTGAAAGATGAATGTATTTCCCAACCGTCTCTAAATTTTAGTCATATATTTTTACCTTTAATTAAAGATGAAATATCATTGAAAATTGAAAACTCTAAATCATATTTTAATTTATAATAATTCTTATTAAACATAGCCACTTAGTTTTAATTTAACTAGTATTTAATGATTTACATGTAATTTTGTTGTTATTTTTATTCACATATGTTTTCTGTTTATACTGTATTTACAACTAAGGACGCCTTAACTGGCGAAAGTGCTCTTAATGAAAACTAAATTTGTGGAATGTCCCTAACAAATGACTTTTTATTTACAAGATAGCGCTGGCTCAAATCCGGCCTAGACTGGAAGATTTATCAGGAATATTCACTTTCCACTGTATCAGTTTCCGCCCTTACTCTGTCTGAAGAAGATTCTAGCACAGGTCAATAGCCTATGGGGAATGGGCTGAGTAAGGTTAAGAAGGATATCGGCCTCACCTTTTATTAAAATAAAAAATTAATTAATTTAAAAAATAAATAAAACAGAATTATCGTAAAATACTCTAAATTCACAGTTAAAATTAATTTTGTAATTAGGAATTAAGGAGCAACTATTTATATTTTGTAACTAAATTAAGATTGTATTTTTTATTTGATGTTTTTAGACATAGTATATTTAAGTATTTTATACAAGTTGTTAAGATGGACCATTCATAATAGTTACGGTAAGTGTAAGTCGATCCCTATTGACTAGTCTCCCGAACCCCTAACTAAAAACGACTTCTCACCAATCTTTCTCGCTAACAAGACATCTTAACTATTTGTCTGCGAGATTTCCTATGGGCGAGAACAAATGACTTAGGTTCACTATATCACACTGACACTTATATTTTGGTTCATCGCATTTGTCAGAAGCTCTTTCCACCTTACATGCTCCATGACATTTACACATGCAGCCTTACAGCTGACTTCCGCAAATCAAAATAGCCTCCCTCCCAATACATAGCCGTCTGATCAGTTGCATTTCGTTACAAGACACATAAATCTCTACTCAATATGCTATTGAAAAATAAGAACTGTCAGGCCATATAAATCTATTCTAATCTGTAGCTTTACTCTAGATTTGATACTGATTCATAAGAAATCAGTATTGTCAAACTAGAAAATTCCACCCTACAGTTCCTACGTTTGATCTGAACTCACTGATTGTATCAGTATCTCAATTAGGTTCTGGGCATATACAGTGTTATAAAATTGGATGTATTTTATCCTAAACATACAATTCTATTATTTAATGTTATACAATTACTTCATATACTAAATAATCTTCAGTTGATACCAATATTTGAATAAAATATAGTTTAGGTTCATTTATAACAACAGTAGAGTTGATAGGTGTTAGTTGATAGGTGTTTTTTCATAAGCGTACAGAGGTTATGTCTGAGTTCAGGATGATTAGTGATTACCAACCAACGATTTTTTCCCAAAAGTTTAATCGATTAATATAAATATATATCTCTACTTATTTTTTTACAACAATGTTGGCCCATGAGTATTAAAAATACAAACATTGATTGTTTTTTAAAGCATTTTAAGCAAAACATCTCAATTCTCTAAGGGTGATTATAATTATATTTGTCAATCATTGAATGATTTACATTTAAAATAATGCTTACAGCTTCAAAATCCCGATTTCCAATAATTAATAGACATATATTAATTCCTTAATTCCATAACTTTAGGATATTGTTCCTTGGGTAAAATGAAGCAAAAAACATTATACAACAAATGGTCTATCTTATTCCGTTTACTGTCTGTATATCAATATGTGTTCTCTACCATTTAAAATGATTAAAACCAAATTAAAAAGAAACTAATCGTTTTACGAAACAATACCAAGATAGGTAATTGTTAGTACTTTTAATACGAATTAAAACGACACCTTCTTTTTTTAAATGAAAAAATAAACAACAATACTACAACGATTATTTTGTAAAACTGTACAGCCTCACTTGCACGTGTGGGGACAAAAATGGAGTGGTTTTATGAAAAAATACCATGATAAGTAATTGATAGTGCTTTTAATAAGGATGAAAACGACGCCTTATTTGTGAAAATCAAATAATAAATAACAAATTTACTACGATAGTTGTATGACACTGTAAAGTTTAGAATGAACCCATAGAGCAACAATGGAATTCATTATTAATGGGCTGTCGGCTTATAATAATGTAGTAACACTATAAATGTAGTACTTTTTTAATATTTAAAATAAATCTACATTTTGACAGATTATAAAAATAAGTATTTACTATTCAACTATTAGTAAAAGGATTACATTTTTAAAACTTAATAATTGGTAATAGCTAAATGATAAATCAATTGATGTTTTAATACTCATAGTTTGGTAAATTAAATCAGCTGTTGTGATTATTGGTTTTATTACATCAGCTGTTGTTTTAATCAGAAGACAGTGCAAAGTAATTCCTGTTTGTCATACATGCTTTTAAGTACTAATTATCATGAATAATTTCACTTCTTCAGAATACTGTGATATTCAGTATGTTTATGGATTTGCTGGTGGAAATGCTACACAGGCTAGAATATTGTATGGTGAGTTTTATCCAAACAGGAAACTTCCTTCTGTTAAAACTTTCACAGCAGTTTATAACAGACTCTGTGAATCTGGTTCATTTAAAGTGTCCATGAATGATATGGGTCGTAACAGGACTATTAGAACAGTCGATTTTGAAGAAGGCGTGCTACAACATTTCAATGAAAATCCCACAACAAGCACATGATTAGCTGCAAATAAGATCGGTACAGGTCATATATCAGTTTTTAGGGTTCTAAAAGAGTACAAATTACATCCCTACCACATCCAAAAGGTGCAGGCATTGATTCCTGAGGACTATCCACAAAGTATAAATTTTTGCCAATGGTCCCTAAATAAGATACGTCAGTCACCAAATTTTCTAAATAAAGTTTTTTTCACGGATGAGGCTTCGTTTAGTAGTTAGAATTTTTAATTCAAGAAACCAACATGTTTGGAAATATGACAACACACATGCGACATTTAACAAAGGACACCAAGAAAGATTTTCACTAAACGTGTGGGCCGGCATTTTAAATGGAAGAATTATTGGGCCCTACATATTGCCCAACCACCTAAATTCACACACATATTTGGTTTTTATAAGAGACATTTTGCCTGAATTAATTGAAAATATACCATATGATGTCATATTGGGAATGTGGTTTTAACATGATGGAGCACCAGCCCATTTTGCACAGATTGTGCGGGCTTCTTTGAACTACAGGTATGGACAGCAATGGATTGGACGTGGTGGACCTGTGGCCTGGCCTCCCAGGTCACCTGACCTTACTCCACTAGATTTTTTTCTTTTGGGGACAAATGAAAAGTCTAGTTTATGAAACACCGGTAAATGATGTAATGGATCTTGTGGCTAGAATAGAAGTTGCGGCTGCAACAATTCACAACGGATTTTCAAATTTCAATCGATTGAAAAGATCAATGATGAATCGTTTTGAACTATGCATTGAAGCTGCTGGACATAACATTGAGCAGTTACTGTAATGTGGGATTTATTAAGTTAAAAAATGTAATCCTTTTATTAATAGTTGAATAATAAATACTCATTTTTATAATCTGTCAAAATGTAGTTTTATTTTAAATATTAAAAAAGTACTACATTTATAGTGTTACTACATTATTATAAGCCGACAGCCCATTAATAATGAATTCCATTGTTGCTCTATGGGTCCATTCTAAACTTTACAGTGTCATACAACTATCGTAGTAAATTTGTTATTTATTATTTGATTTTCACAAATAAGGTGTCGTTTTAATCCTTATTAAAAGTACTATCAATTACTTTTAATGGTATTTTTTCATAAAACCACTCCATTTTTCTCCCCACACGTGCAAGTGAGGCTGTACAGTTTTACAAAAAAATCGTTGTAGTTTTGTTGTTTATTGTTTCATTTAAAAAAATGAGGTGTCGTTTTAATTCTTATTAAAAGCACTAACAATTATCTATCGTGATATTTTTTCTTAAAACGATTAGTTTCTTTTTAATTAGGTTTTAATCATTTTAAATGGTAAAGAACACATATTGATATACAGACAGTAAACGGAATGAGAAAGACCATTTGTTGTATTATGTCTTTTGCTTCATTTCACCCAGGGAACAATATCCTAAAGTTTGTGTAGAGAGTTTTGTTACACCCTGTATATATATATATATATATATATATATATATATATATATATATATATATATATATATATATATATATATATATATATATATATACATATAATACTAAAGTATTTGATTCATTAGTATATTAGAGTTATGTCAAAACTACTTAAAGGCATTTTTTAGAAGATTTTTTTACTATAATCCATCCTTTAAAAAGGGTATTCTCGATAGGAGATGGGATAGACAAGTCAGACAGAGGGATCGTGTTTCGGTCAACAAACAAGCCCCTGGAGTCTGGCTAGTCTGACGTCAGCTGGGCGAGCCACCAAGAAGGGAGCAATTATTGACATTGCCAGTTCACTGGACCAATAATTTAACTAAACTTTTGTTAAGCCTTTCTTATTTTTCTACAGAACAGTTTTTCAATAAAACATTTGCTAGTCACTTTATATACAAATAACTTGCAATATATAAAATGATCAAATTTGATAAATCATTATTCTGACGTATATTAATATTATCCTAATAAAAATGCAACAAAATACTATTTTATTGTTTTAAAATTTTGCAGTAGCTATTAAATAACTCCTGAACAGATAATTTAAAAATACCAGCGGAAGTACAGTTAGAAACAACAAACAAAATTCTTAAGGTGTAATCAGCTGTTCACACCTTAGAGTGAAAAGTTGTTGACTTAAGTTTGGTTTAGACTAAACACCAGTCCTTTAACTTGGAGCAACTAAGTTTTATATCTTCAAATTATGTATTTACGATATTTATAAGTAAATAAATGTGATGATGCCGTAAATAATTTTTTACATTAATCAAACTTGTATGATTTTAAAATTAATCCCAATATCTATAATAATATAATAATATTTTCTATTATTTTACTTGTGAAAAGCTTAGTTTTCTTTATTATCGTTAAACGAAGAAACCTAGTTCCATAAATAATAATAAAATAAATTAAGTATTAATATGCAATTAATTTATTTCTAACAAAGAAAGCTTTCTGTAAAAGTTGGATCAGTTCTAAAGTTGTTTCTGATCAAATAGTTCCTAGTTTATACAATTTAAAAATGGCAGACATTTTTATTTTACAAACTTGATATAATTAAAAAAAAATACTTAAAATGGAAAAATTTTAAAATCTGATTTCATAAAAGATGGTACAACGATTGTTAATATTGTATCAATGACTGATAAGTTGTAATATTTCTAATACAGTACATGTTAATATTGTCGCAGTTTTATCCAATTAGGATGTACTGTATTAAAAAAAAGTTAAACTTATCATGCAGTATTGATCTGATCTTAGCAATCTTTGTACCATCTTTTAGGTAATAAAATTTTGCAATTGTTGTGTATTCTGTACTTTTTTAAAATTTATACTTTTTCAGATATTAAGCTTTGAAAATTAAAAATTGGTGCCAATCAGAAACTTTATAATATATACTTAATTATTAGATCTTATTTCTCCTCATAAATGTACTGGGTTTGAAGAAAATATCTTGAGGGGTTATTAAGATATTAGACAATTGTGTAAAAAAACACATTTAGACAGACAAAAATTAAGCGTTTTAGGATATGTTTTTAGAGGTACTTTTTTTCGGTTTTAATGTAATGAATCGTAACGAAATGTCTTGAAGAGGTTTTTTATGAACGCCCGTATATGCAAATATTTTATATGTATTTAGATTCTCTTTGTATTATTTGTAAATGTGAATCTTATGACTGCAGTCAAAAACGTTGAATATTACATTACTATAAATATATAATAGTATATATAAACATATAAATATATTATAAGTAATTATTTAACTCTCATCAAAAAAGCTTTAAAATATTTTATCTATTATAAATTTACTACAAAAAAGCATACTTTATAACATTTTGTGTGATATAGTATTGACCTTTATTCTACATAAATACTAATATAAAGGTTACATTCTGTGCTGTTTATGGCTCCACCTAGGGCATTGCTTTACGAGATGACATTCTTACGGCCAGTAAAATATCTGAGACACGGTATTCTAATTTTATAACCATATATATATATATATATATATATATATATATATATATATAGTAACCTTGTAGAGGAACCGCTTTTATATAATGCAAGTGGTTTTAAAAAATGGCTTATTATTCGCTGACCTATTTACTTGAACAAATAATGTGACAGATAAAATACCTGTTAAGAATGTAGAATGTAACTGGTTAGTTTGCAAAGAGCGTTTGTAACGTAATAGTTATAGTAATAGAAACCAAATATAGCGATACGTATTGAAAAAGAAGACACATTCAAATGCAAAAGAATAATCAGT
>JAQJVL010001105.1:115000-257808 GCA_035578905.1 Stictocephala bisonia
TTATCTTATCGACCCACACACGCTTGGTTATTAAGACCCTTGATAAATTGTTAGACTATACTTTATATTTGCTCTTATCTTATCGACCCACACACGTTTGGATATTAAGAGCATTGATAAATTAGAAATTAGTAGACTTTACTTTATATTTGCTCTTATCTTATCGACCCACACACGCTTGGATATTAAGACCCTTGATAAATTGTTAGACTATACTTTATATTTGCTCTTATCTTATCGACCCACACACGTTTGGATATTAAGACCATTGATAAATTGTTAGACTATACTTTATATTTGCTCTTATCTTATCGACCCACACACGCTTGGATATTAAGACCCTTGATAAATTGTTAGAGCATACTTTATATTAACCAAAGACAAAATGTAACAATCGACAACATACTCAACAGTGACCTCAAACTGTTAAGTAAATAGCTGTATAACTAAGAAAAATTTATAATATGACATTACATTCTTTAAATGACTGTATTGTCTGACTGGGTCATGCTTTTGATCTCAAGTTTGCACTTTGGTATTGTACGAAGGAAAACCTTTAAATTGAGGCATAACTCGAGGTAGACTACATTACAAATTTTTAAGACTTCCTTCATGAGCCATCCTCTGCTTATATAAAAAACAAGTAAAATATACCTAAATGTTAAGTATATGAACATGTGCATAGCTACAAAGTTTCATTACATGTCTTTCAATAGTTTTAAAATTAAATATATTCCTGACTTTTACCCAACCCCGACATTAAATTATTTAAGTGGTTATATTTTCTGACTGGGTTATCCTTTTGAACTCAGGTTAGCTTTTTTGTATTGTACAAACAAATACCTTTTAAATGAGGTATAAGTTAAGGCTTACATTCAAAATTTCTAAGACTTCCTTCATAGACCAGCCACTGCATACACGGAAAACTAGTAAAATAAGTCTAAATGTTTGGTATATAGATATGTACATAACTGCAACATTTTATTTTTTTTTCAGTAGTTTTGAAAATAATAAATATATTCCAGACTTTTTCCCAACCCTTTATATATATATAAAATGAAATGCTGAGCCTTTAATCGTTTTAGAAAAGCATCTGGTGAAAATAGATAGTGGGTGGGCGTAAACCACTTTATGACTTTGGAGGGTTGATGTCGGTTTTATTGTAAGTGATTCCTCTCTCTGAATGCCAGTATTACTTGTTAAGTATATCATGATCTATTTTAAATGGGACGTTCATTACCAGTGTAGGAGTAATAATGATTGTATTACATTTTTGTCGTAGAGTAATTTCGTATATGTTTAGATAGTAATAATTAAAGGTCTTCCATAATTAAGTAAACAAAAATAAATAGCTTTCGTTATATGTAACTGTTTGAAAAAAAATTAAAATAAAAATAAAAACTTTTTCAAATTGTTATAGTTTCAGCCTGTATTTCAATAATGTAGCAGTTATTAGGGCGGAAATATCAATTAATGTTTCTTTTACATATTAAAATACGGCAATATTCTATATCATTATTATATTAACCTATTAAGACAATTTTTTTAGAAATAACCCACACAAATCATAATGAGATAAGCTAAAGATAATTGTTTTTAGAGGTCTCTTGTAATTTCCTTACAGTATATAAGACGTAATCCTAACATTAAAGTATAAACTTACAGTATAATTATAGCTGGGAACATTATGACGTAATAATATTGAGGTACATGTTCATCAAATATCAGGTTAGGTGATGGACATACGTTAAATTTAATTTATTATTAACGTAAGAGTACAGTTTAACACTTGTACACACGTTCCAGAAAGTTTCAGCACCTACAATTAATGTAATAAATTGGCGAGGACCTAGCCTGTATAGATGAACGAAATGTATGTTTCTTTATTTGGGGAGGTCGTACATTTTTAAGATCTAGTTGATATAGAGAATAACAATTTATTTCCCCTCTTGCTACTTGGAAACATCAAAACAGCCTTCACCGCTGGCCTCTCCAGCTATTGAGGGGGCCTCCAGCTTCCCCAACTATTGAGAGTGGCCTCAAGCCTCTCCAACTATTGAGGGGGGCCTCCAGCCTCTCCAGCTATTGAGGGGGTCTCCAGCCTCTCTAGCTATTGAGGGGGGGCACCAGCCTCTCCAACTATTGAAGGGGCCCCCAGCCTCTCCAGCTATTAAGGGAGCCTCCAGCCTCTCCAACTATTGAGGGATACAGTCTAGAACAATCCTGTTTATTATGAACTTGATAACAATCATCAAAATGATGATAGTTATGAAATTAACTAAGCACACATTAAATAAATAATTGTAAGCAGACAATTTAAATTTTATTTGCAGCCAGTATCAGCATTAGGTCATGAAATAGTAGCTAGTGACATTGCATTGTTGAGAAGTTTATATGTAAAACGAGACCGAGTAAAGTATAAAACTTAAAAAAATCAAATATAAAATGTAATTGTATTAGTTTCCATATGTGGGTTTATAAAAAGAATATGGAATATTACAAATAGTTGGTCCACTATATGACATAATGAACTTAACTGATACATTAACATAATGATCTAACTAGATTAAATAATATATAAACAATGTTATGTTGTGGGCTTACTAATTAATAGTTGCCGATATATTGAAAAATTTGTTTGATAATAATAAATACGTTGATTACTTGAAATACACATCAGAACCTTAAAGTTTACATTTTTATTTAAATTACAGTTAAAAGTAGGAAATTAGCCTACATAATAATTTCCTCCGAATCCTAGAAATATCTTCATAAAATAAAATAGAAATTAACAGAAAATAAACCCATAGAAGAGTAAAAAAGAAAAAAAAATTATAATTTCGTAACAGTTAAAAGTGGAATAGTAGATTTTATTAGTATACTCTTCCAAATTCCTAATGCGTTTAATCGTATACAAACTCCTGTCTACGTATTCATAATTGATTATTTAAATACTGAATTATGTTTTTAAAAAAAGTGAATCACTTTGCATTTCGATTTCCAACAGGTATCATGACGTCTTTGAAAATAATCAGCAGCTATTGCATTAGCCTATAAATATTTTGGAACATGAGAAAATCAACATACGAGGTACGTCCAGAAAGTAAGTTCCGTTTGGTAATAAAAATAATTTGTCTACAGATACAGAAAAAATATTTATTGCACTAAAATCTACAACTCTTAAACTACTTTTCTACATAACTGCCGACATTTTGCAGGCATTTGTCATAGTGTGGCACAAGTTTTTCCATGCCTTCTTCATAGAAGGTTGCCGCCTGTGTCTTCAACCATTTGGAAACATTTTCTTTCAGCTCTTCGTCATCGTTGAAGTGTTGACCGCCAAGGAAAGACTTCAGATGTAAGAACAGATGAAAGTCGCTAGGAGCGAGGTCAGGGCTGTACGGAGGATGGTCAAACACGTCCCAGCCAAATCCCTGTATGAGGTTTTTCGTCACATTTGCATTGTCGTGAAGAAAAACAACACCTTTGGACAGAAATCCTCGGCGCTTATTCTGTATTGCGCGGCGCAATTTCCACAGTGTCTCGCAGTAAACTTCTGCATTGATTGTTTGACCTCGCGGTAAGAAATCAATCAGTAAGATGCCTATCCTGTCCCAAAATACTGTGCACATGATTTTTCGAGGTGTCAAGATTTGTTTCGGCTTAACCTTTGCTGGAGATGCCTCCATTCCATTGATTGCCGCTTAGTTTCTGGGGTGTCATAATAAACCCAAGTTTCATCTCCTGTGACTATCTGTGACAGAAAATCTTCACCGCCTTCATCATAACGGTTCAAAAACTGAAGTGCACTACCCATCCGTTGTGTTTTGTGTTGCTCAGTAAGAATTTTCGGTACCCAACGCCCACTTCATTCTTCATCGTGCACTTCATTACGTCCTTCATTAAACTGTCGGACCCATCTTCTCACCATTGAATCACTCATCGCATTTTGTCCGTAAACCTCGCAAATTTGCCGATAAATGTCAATCGGTTTCACTTTCTTAGCATTCAGAAAACGAATCACAGATCTGATTTCACAAGCGGCGGGATTTTCGATCAACACCGACATTTTAAACAAGCACAACAAAGCGTACGAGACTGACAGCGATCACAAAATGGCGCACGTTTCTTCTCCTTGATACAGAGCATCTGCCACGCATGCGCGGAACTGTGATCGCAGCGCTGCAGCGGATATAAATGGAAACGGAACTTACTTTCCGGACGTACCTCGTATTTAAAATTATTACCAATATTAAATATACCATTTGTACTATTAATTAAACAATTACTACTGCTGATTCTTATGAATAAAATTGTTGAAAGCAGCAGTACATAATGTTGGTATGACATGGACTAAATAGCTCCAAGTTTCAAAATATCTTTCTTTCCTTATTGTACTAAATATTGACAATGTTTACGTCATATGAATCGAGTTTGATTACTTATACATATTGTTGGTATTTATTTCCTTCGTTTATTAATTTAGTTCATTAGTATAAAAGGATTATACTATAATTTCCATAATGTTACAAAATGTTCGATTGGTACCTCTGATCAAATAAAAATATAGTTTTAAATGAATTAAACAAATAAACGCTAAATCCAGGAATACATTCATAAATCAGCATGTAATATTAACAAGGTATATATCGTACGATTCTTTTTTAGCTACCATATAATACTTTTAAAGCTGTGGTATATAGTCTTGCAATATATAATATTAAATAAAAGTGATCTTGTATCAAAAATCTGAATCCAATCATCAAACCATTCACAACCTGCCTCACTTATTCTGTGTATGCTGCCTAATCCCTCTGTAAAAGAACGCAGGGGACACTCTGTAATTATGGGATCCATTGTTTGAATATAAAAAATAGGTACCAACCGAGATAAATTAACTAGGTAAAAATTGAATAAACCTGTAAATTGTGAGTAGTGTTTCAACACTACTTAATATTAACTTCTAATGTCCAATGTTATATCATACATGATGGATATTTAGGTTTTGAGTAAATGCATGTAAATTGAGACCTAGGTTCCATTGCTAACCACACTTTATAAACTAGAGTAATCTGATGAACGGTTGGTTAAGCAAACAGAGTAATAAACGGTGATGGTGCTAATAAACCGTTTAACGACTCTTTGAGGGTTGCTGTAGATTTTATTCAAGTGTCTTCAGACTGGAAGGCATTGTTACCCAGAAATAATCTGTAACGTCACTTGCAGTAGAACTTTTTATTGCATTTCTAATTAAATAAAGTTTACAATTTATGGTTAGGATTTTAATTGAAACTATAATTTACTGTTAGAAACATTTTATTGTTATTATAGCTTCTTGCGCTCTTTCGTCCACTAAAGATAACTGTTGAAGAACTTTAACTAAAGTAAGAAAGTACTTAAAAACCATATGGTTTTACTCCCCGCAGATGTTTACTATATTTATTTCATTTTAGCTTATTATTGATAATCAACTTTTATATTTAGAATAATTTTGCGAACTATTTTAACCCTCCAAAGAAAATTAATAAAAATATTTATACTTGTAAAAAAATTACAAATAAATTTAACAGATATTTCTAGCGATTGCTATGTATAGGGTTTATATGATTTTAATTCTCTATGAAATTAAAATACAAAGAAGTACCGTTTTTGGGTTTGTATATACAATTGTAAATCTACTGGATGTTGATAACAATAATGTGATGATCTTTTTATACAAAAAAAATTAGTTATAGCTCTCTATAGTATTCATTTCTAGATTGTTGTGAATCATAAGTAGTTGAAAACAATACAAAGGACTAAAACAAACTCACCTAAACATTTAATAAAACATATCATACTAGATAAACATTAATATTAGCCTCTAATAACGTAGGTTCTAAATAATTATTTTACCTATAGCATAAATCATATCTAAAATAGCATAAATCTATTAAAATTAAAATTCAAAACGTTTATGAATAGAAAAACATGTAACATAAATGTCGATAAACGATTAGTATTTTCACTTAGAATATTTATTTGTCTGTGTGTGGAGGGGAGGCATCAGTAGTAAGGTTAATTAAAAAAAAAAATAAATAAAATACGCAACTAAAACTCTATATATAGACAATATAAACTATAAGCAATATTTCTTTATCATACAAATTCAACATAACTCTGAATTAACTACTTTCATAATTATTTATTACTTACTAGATACTATCACTAATTATCATGGTGAAATATTAAAAGCCTTCTGTACAATTTTGTTTATGCTAAACATTTAGTTTTTAATTCCAAAACTTCCTTTTATTGCTTGAAACCATAATTCCAGACTTTCGTGATATTCACGTAATGTAGTTCATTCATCAGTTAATCTAAATTATATGCTTTATATTTTCTTTGATAATTTAGTGAATATTCCCTGAACTATCTGAGGATCTTTTTAGGTATTCATTGTGGGTAAAAAATAAGACAAAATATCATATTTAAAATTCCAAATCATTTCCGGTACCCAAACAGCCACCATGTTGTATTTTTACAAATTATTTTTTTATATTCAACCGATAGAATTTAAATTTAGTATAAACATTAATAAAACCATTTTCTTACTGAAATTAAAAAAAAATAAAAAACCATTTTCAATTATTTTTAAATGGTGGCACTTTGAAAATGTTGATCTTTAATAAGTTTTGAAAGGTTATTAATAAAAAATGACAAAAATATATATATTTTTTGCAACTTTCATTTGCAATATAAAAGACTAACTTATAAAATCGGATGAGAAACCACTGAGATTTTAGTAATTTTGTATTTTAATCAATGTGTACAGCCATGATGTCGTGCCACACGAGTCAACCACAACAATAAATCAGCGATCTTTTCTGATTACCTTCATCGAAAACACTACAATAAAGTCTTAGAACTTAGGCTTAAGCGGCCGGTGTCATAACTAGAATCTACAGTTTCCGGTGACAACCGAGTCAAGGTACTATCTACAATATTTACAAGATGACCAGACGTTTCGCCCATACTGTGATGTGGCATCCTCAGTGGTTTCTCAGAGTCTCAGAGAAACCTCTCTGAGACTCTGAGAAACCACTGAGGATGCCACATCACAGTATGGGCGAAACGTCTGGTCATCTTGTAAATATTGTAGATAGTACCTTGACGCGGTTGTCACCGGAAACTGTAGATTCTAGTTACTACAATAAAGTGATTTTTTGGCATTATTGTAATGAAAATAACCCTAGCAGGCAACTGGAAAAACCATTTCAAATGATTTTCGTTGTTCTTAAATGAAAAATTAATTTAAACCTTAAGTAGTCCACTAAATACTAGAATTTTTGTAAATTCTGGGTTGGTAGGATTGTTGAAGATTATGGAATTATTAAAGGAACAAATTATTAAGCTGCTGTCTGCCAGTCACTTTCCAGAAGTTTTTTCCTTTGCAATCAAGTGAGAGGACGAAATTCTGAGCGTAATTTGTGATGAGAAAATAAGTTTAATTAAAGTTTCAATTTATAATCTAGTGGTTTTTTAATTTTTCTTGTTTTATTTCTTCAGCCTGATTTATATGACAATTAATTTTTACAAAAACTCTAGTTTTAGGGTACTACTTAAGTTTAAAATCATTTTTGACGATTTTTTTTACGATTCCAGCCAATGGGGTCACGTGATCATAGGCCTATAAATTGAGTTGTTGAACACCATTTTCTATTCTTTTGTGAATCCCTCTGGTCTGAGGAAGGTGATTGTGGTTCACCGAAATCGATCACAATTATATTTGTGCATTTTGTGCTTATATTGTAATTAATTTGTGTTGTGTGACGTTTACTTGTACTGTATATGTACCAACACGTATTATGCTAATTAAAAAAACTATATATAAAAATAATTTAATAGTTCGTCTCGTTTTAATAATTTCACAAATATAAACTAACTATCTAGTGATTAATAATAACATGTTTTTTTTCTTTTTTTCATACCGGAGAATTATTCATCTTCCAACGCCCCACTAGGAATGGTGTTACCACAAAAATAAGAGAAATAAGGGCTCATAAAGTGATTTAGGAAGAAAGAGATTCAGTCCGGATGATGAACGTGTCTGTACAATTTCGTAACCTTTATCACCATTTATTACCAGGTAAAACATTAAGTCACCTCAATAAATATGTCACTACTCTGTTTTACTCTTTAAAAGCAGTGCCGTTCCTAGTGTGACAGGCCAAGATATTGTTTGGCCTTTGTTTTTACTAAAATGATATTTCAATGCCGTTTTGCAGGCTTTATCGTGTTGCTATTAATATTTCAGTACCTAATTACTACAATACTGATTATGACTGAATAAGTTCTGTACATAATTATATGGGTTACTTGACTACTTGGACGGTACTTGGTAGGTGCATCCACAGAATATAGACAGATAAAGAAGCCCCACGGTATAGGAAATAATGAAACGGGCAGTTCGTGGTATTTCTCAAAATGAAGGCGTTGAGACGGTCGCTAACTGGCGTGGCGTTGCCAGATCATAGTGCGGGATTCCCGTTTTCCCACAGTGGAGGGAGGAACACAGAATGGACAGACAAAACTCCAACCGACAGTCAGACAGGGCACTGAGGACAAGGCCCGGAATAGGCCTGCCCCCGCTTACGTTCACTGAGTTGCATTTACTCCGCGTATTTTGACCCTATACATCCTCTTGTTTGAATTTTAGCAAAATTCTTCTAATACATAAGTTATACGTTGAGCAAATGAAACCTATTTTATGCACTTCTAAATAAAGGGATTCTTTATAAACAAGTTTATGAAACATTTATGATAATTTATCAAATTAAATTATGAAACAATTAATTGTTTAAGGAAGATAAAATAACGATAGATGATAAGAAAACCAAAATTTTTATTCTGCAGTTAGCTTGGACATTGTCAGTGATATTACACCACGAGGAACTATAAAATATAACATATAGTTTAGACATACATACTATACAGAATTTATTCACCACGATTTCTCAATACATCCCTTTCATAAGCTCATTATTTTTATTCATTTTGATTAGGGCTTACTATTTTTAAACCTTTCAATTTGCCAAATTGATTGATTTTTTTACTTATTTTATACCGACTGAATATCATCAATGTTTATAGATACTATATACTGTACCTGAGCAGATACAGAGACAAGCAAATTGTATTGATGGCACATGCTTATAAGGATCCTTGAAACATATAATTAGAAGTTATACTTTTAACTATCGATACATTTATGAACTATTTACATTAATACACATTTGATTAAACCCAAAAACAAAACATAAATTGTTACATAAATACGCCCTAAAAGTGTTATACAATACAAAATAAATACTGTAAACACATAGTAAACATATAGACTATTTTAAAAATTATATCTTATCACCAAAATTTCTCATATCTCGATCTTTCATAACCACATTATTTTTATTCATCTTGCTCAACCCTCTATTTTCTACATCCCTTTTCACATTTTTAAACCTTTCAATTTGGCCAATTTAATAGGGCGCTTATTACTGCTTGTAGATACTTTAAAGTGGACATATTAAGAGACAAAAAAGGATTATTGGTGACACAGTTAAAAGACTGATTTATATCCAAGTCTTTAGAACAGATAAAAGTCTTAAATACAATTAATTACTAAGAGAAATTAAATTATCAAATTATGTATGGAAAAATAACCATACAAATTAGTTACTTCACAAGACAATTTGTTTGTCATGACATTCAAATGACCGCTACTCTGTAAAGGATAATCCTTTCCAAGTCCAGTTTGCGACAATTAATTCTCTTAAATAAACATTTCATTGAATACCAAACTTGGCTTAGATTTAAGATGTTCGTTCAACTCCTCACGAGCCGTAGGGCCTACCAGTGAAAGGATGAAAAGTCACTAATGGTATGAAAAAGTAGGTTTTTGTGACCAAGATGATGTGCAAGATTTCACTTTTATATGTTGTCATATAAAAGCTGTGACAGCGTTTCTATACTTTTTTCGCCTTGTATGCACGCTATGTACATGTTGCCGACGTTTCAAGTGCATTGCAGTTTCATCTTCAGGGCAACACACTCTGTTACTAGATCCACAGAATAAATGTAATGTACCTGGTGATGAGTATGTCGCCCTGAAGATGAGAGCTACAATGCACTCGAAACGTCGGCAACATCTAATTAGTGTACATAGCAATCAGACACGGTCCTACCCGGATTACGATAATGTAAATAGTTTGGTCTAACGTGGAGTTTATATCAAACTGGTTTCACTTATTCATTTTAACGATTAGTTACCAAATACGAATGTGGGTATACTTTTGCTGCAGGAAATGTATCGCATAGATTAGTGAAGTAAGGTGTGCGACTGCAGCATTCGTCACATTCACTCCGTGAACGCTGATATCGCTACCATAAGGTTGAAGACGGGCTTTGCATAACACTTTAACATTTTAATTTAGTATTTTTCAGTTTACTCATGGCATTGTTACAGTTTTAGACAATAGAAGATAATTGACAATGCGGGGACAAGACGCAGAAGACGTTTGATAAATTTATATTAACACATGGCACAAATGGCTCGAGGAAAATAATCTAGACCTAAAATAATCTAGGATGTGTATTATTTAAAACATTTCTTTCACTTACCACAGTCCTCCACGTACACTTGTGATAGGTGTTTTGGGAACCTTAACATCCGCAGTGATTCTATTTGTATAAATATTTATACTTCCTCCAACACAAACTGTCGTAGTCTTTCTTTCTATCCATTAAAACACTAAGTTATAACAAGACACAATGATAAAATAACCGAAACCAAACCAATGTTATTCAAAAAAAACTAGGGGACACCCCTGCCTACTTCGCATGCCAACCCCGTCGTCACTCGCTGTGCTCGTGAGATATGGGTCACCTGCGGCCTCGTGGGGGAGCTCGGCCTACAGCCACGCCAAGACGCTCTGCTACAGACCTCGCGGGGGAAGGTTCGGCTTGCGGTCTCACCAAGACACTCTGCTACAGTCCCATTTGAGGAACTCGGCCTGCGGCCTCTTGGAGGAGCTCGGCCTACGGCCTCGCCACGACGCTCTTCTACAGGCAGTTATGGAACTCGGCCTACGGCCTCGCGGGGGAAAGTTCGGCTTGCGGCCTCACCAAGATACTGCTACAGTCCATTTGTGGATCTCGGCATGTCGCCTCGTGAGAAAGATCGGCCCTCTGCATCGTCAGGATTTTTAACCAGTATGACCATTAATTTTGGTTTTTTGGGGCAGCGGAACCCCTAAACATAGACTTTTCTCAAATCTGATGGTAAATTAGTATTTAAGAGAAAAATACTTTTATTTTGACATCCCACTTGAGTGTATTAGTTTGACATTAGTACTCAATTTTGGGTTTTGGAGCTTCTTTTTATTTGGGGGGGGGGGGCAGAACCCTTAAACGTTGTCTCTTCCAAGATGTAAAGGTAAAATGTAATTTTTGAGATAAATACCTATAGTTTGATGCTCCACTTGTAAGTTTTATTTTTGTACTACCCTTTTACTGGTTTTAGGACTTTTTTGTTTTGTTTTAGGAGCATTTACTCCTTAATATTTATCCTGTTCAAAATCTGATATTGTATTTAGTTTCAGGAGAGAAATGGCTTTAAATTGATACCTCACTTGAGTAGACTAGACCAGTTTTTAAAATTTTTACATTTTTAAAATTTTCAGTTTTTGAGCCCCCGATACCACAAATGTTTGAGTTATTAAGCTGAAATTCATATAGGCCTATAAGGTGCGCATTTGTTACACGTGTAGAACTGTGAATTTTTGGACATTTTACTAAAGATTTTCTTCAACTTAGGTAATAAAAACTACTTTTTAGTGATTTTTTACATTGGGGATGTTTTGGGGTAAAAAAGCCACCATCTTGTTTATGAGTGAAAAAAGTAAACTTTTGTGAATTTTTCTGGAGGTTTCAGACAGAGAGCTTCAATTCAAGTATACACGGGTAAGACGCCTGGCATTGCCTCAACATTTAGTGTAAGTGAGTCAGTCAGTCACTACATCGAGCTTTATAGTATATAGATTGACTGAGTTTTATTCAGAATTTTGTTTACAGACGGAATGGATGCAGGAAGTAGATGAACACGTGATGGGCGCGCGTTCTTTGAACTTTGCCTTTTCCATCTAGTTTGAAGGAAGTATTCGTTCTAACATATGAGACGCCGACACAACGTTGTGCGTATTTTAAGGCGAATATGAACGATGATATGAGTGTAGTCTGGTTACTAACTGAGTTTAACTGTTCCTCAGAAAATGCAATTTATTAATATCCCAACAGCCAGGGCAACTATCGGACCTGCAGCTTTCCGTAAAATCCGAACCACGTAGTGTTGGTCTGATTTTCAGCTAACAGACAAGTCTGACACTCAGTTCTCTTCCCTACACAACATCCGAACCTTGACTACCATCCAACATGAACACTCCATACGTCTCTATTAGTGTCCACGTCGATGGCAACCATTGTGCTGACGCCGTATCGGTATTAAGAAGACCGAGCATGGAACCTATCGCCTTAAATCTCCCAAACACTTTGTCCCCATTCAAGATTTATGTTCCTTTAAACATTTTTTACCCATTTAAAACTGTAAAAAAATAATAGTAATAATCCAAAACCTAATTTTTTCTTAAACTAGGGGATACCACAGCACGTTAAGTGTGCAAAACCCCGTTACTGGCTACGCTCATTTCACTCACTCGTGTAATTTTGTTATTTTTCTTCGTATTACATGCTTAACATTGTTTCAATACACGGTTAAAAAATAGCCTCTTATGTCAAGTGTGCAACAGTGTCAACCGTGCACGTCATAAGCGTTCTCATTGTTAGGGTAACAGTGATTTGCTAGTATTGGGATATTTTAGTCATCTGCCTTAATTTAGATTTTTGAGAAAAACTGTTGACAAATCCCCTCTTAGTATATGTCTATAGCCTATAATGAATGTTTATAGCAAATTTCTTGGTCTTATGATTTTTGAGAATTTGTGATTAGTTGTTTGGCTTTAATAATACTTATAGAAATCATCTGCCTAGCCACGATAAAATTGGAAAACATTTGTTCTTTGTAATAGGATTATTTATGTTTTATATTTATATAATTTTCAGTTAGTCACGTTTTGAGCGAAAATAGCACCCTACTGATGAATACCTGAAGAAACGTTTAAAATAATGTATTTTTTAAATAGTTTATTAAGCTACGTGTATGGAATTTTAGTCTGACAACGCCAATAAAATAATAAAGTATACAAAATAATTTTACTAACATTTATGTAGGCTATTATTTACAAATTTGCAAGTATTTATTATTATTATTGCTATCTTAAATACATTCATTATAGTACGCTTTTACACTTACTTTATTCATTTACAAGGCCCTTAACACAGTCAAAATATTTTTCCATACGTTTTATTTACTTATTTTTACTCGTGTGTACAAAATCTAGGTCTCACCAAGTTATGCAAAACTTGTCGGTTAAGACCTATAGTAAACAAGAGAAACAAAAACGTATTATAGGAAAGAATACCTGATTATTTTAATTTTTTTCTAGTAATTACTAAGATTGGGTGGTTTAGGGCAGGCACCGAATTAAACAAACAATAATTGTCAATAATAATGTTAATATGAATATTACGTTTTAACAGTAAAAGATGTACAGTAATATTAAACTCCGCATATGCATCATTGTTGGACTGCTCGTGCCATACACGCGGGACTGTTGCAGTTGACTAGCCTGAGAGACCAGAGACGATTCGTAGCGAGGGATTTCTCCCTGGCCGGCTGGGCCGGCCGGCCAGCCACAGTTTGGCAACCGCGCTTGGCCGGTTTTTACCACTAGCGCCGCGTATGATCTGGCCGGTGAGTTAAGCGATATCGCGTTTCAAAATTTAGCATTGCGTGGGGCTTCTGTATCTGTCTATATTCTGTGATAATACTTATAGAAATCATCTGCCTAGCCACGATAAAATTGGAAAACATTTGTTCTTTGTAATAGGATTATTTATGTTTTATATTTATATAATTTTCAGTTAGTCACGTTTTGAGCGAAAATAGCACCCTACTGATGAATACCTGAAGAAACGTTTAAAATAATGTATTTTTTAAATAGTTTATTAAGCTACGTGTATGGAATTTTAGTCTGACAACGCCAATAAAATAATAAAGTATACAAAATAATTTTACTAACATTTATGTAGGCTATTATTTACAAATTTGCAAGTATTTATTATTATTATTGCTATCTTAAATACATTCATTATAGTACGCTTTTACACTTACTTTATTCATTTACAAGGCCCTTAACACAGTCAAAATATTTTTCCATACGTTTTATTTACTTATTTTTACTCGTGTGTACAAAATCTAGGTCTCACCAAGTTATGCAAAACTTGTCGGTTAAGACCTATAGTAAACAAGAGAAACAAAAACGTATTATAGGAAAGAATACCTGATTATTTTAATTTTTTTCTAGTAATTACTAAGATTGGGCGGTTTAGGGCAGGCACCGAATTAAACAAACAATAATTGTCAATAATAATGTTAATATGAATATTACGTTTTAACAGTAAAAGATGTACAGTAATATTAAACTCAGCATATGCATCATTGTTGGACTGCTCGTGCCATACACGCGGGACTGTTGCAGTTGACTAGCCTGAGAGACCAGAGACGATTCGTAGCGAGGGATTTCTCCCTGGCCGGCTGGGCCGGCCGGCCAGCCACAGTTTGGCAACCGCGCTTGGCCGGTTTTTACCACTAGCGCCGCGTATGATCTGGCCGGTGAGTTAAGCGATATCGCGTTTCAAAATTTAGCATTGCGTGGGGCTTCTGTATCTGTCTATATTCTGTGGTGCATCCTTCAAGAGGTCCTAGAATTAACCCTGAGCTAACCTGCTAAAATTTGGGCCAACTTAAAATTTATGCTCCATTTTGTTAGTTTTTTTTTTACAGGAAAGTGTACTAACGCAAGGATGGAGGATGAGTTAATAACGATGCTACACTTAGTATGCCTTCTCTAGGCTGTTGGTTTCCCAACGAGTTTTCCCATGAATCCAGAGACCACGATCTACAAATAAAGTTACAGGAATACTACACTCTTGGGGGTGGGCCCAAGCTTTTCTGCTAGGCTATAAATCGAGATCCCCCCAAAACCACAGACCAAGCTCACCCCGAGGCCGAAGATCGAGCTGCAATTCCACGGGCTGAGCTCCACAATACGCTACATGTATAGATTCTTAAAACAGTATCGTATGTACAAATTTGTTATATGTATGTTTTAATTAAACCATAACGATTTAATATGTTTTATATTATTTTTTTGTAATTGTCTTTTATTTTATTATTGAAAGAATTTAAACAACAAGCATAAATTAAAAAAAAATATTTGTCAGATAATATCTTACAATACATAGTAAGTTCACATGTATTCAATTGATTTGTTAATAAAGGATACCACTACATTAGCTTAACGTTGTTTTATTCATAAATAACTTTTCACAAACATAAAGTATTTATTTTTTAATGCTAATAAAACAGTAATGTACTGTAAAGTAAAAACTTTTAGTACACACTTATTTCTTCCATAAACCCAGTTCATTTATAAAACCATTAAGTGTCATTGTCACTCGTTGGTCTCCCTCCAAGCTGACGTCAGTTTGGCCCCTCTCCAATGTGGTGTTTGGTGACCAAGCCGTTTTTATGACACTCCTCTTCCATCTTCCACTCTAATGTTCCGTCATAAACATTGTTTTAAGGTTACAAATATAAATAAACTATTTGAAAAGCCATTTATTATAATTTACAAGGTGTCATACTTAATACAAATGCATGTATATACGTTGTGCATATAGTCGGCACTGGTGGCGCAGTTCTGTAACACAGCTACTTGGGGACAAAGTGTTTGGGAGATTGCAGGCGATAGGTTCCATGCTCGGTCCTCTTAATACCGACGTGGCGTCCACTCAATGGTTGCCATCCACGTGGACACTACTAGAGAAGTCTTGGGTGTTCATGTTGGATGGTATTCAAGGTTCAGATGTTGTGTAGGGAAGAGAACTGAGTGTCAGACTTGTCAGTTAGCTGAAAATTAGACCAATACTACGTGGTTCGGATTCCACTAAAGCAGGTCCCATAGTTTCCCTGGCCATTGGGCTATTAATAAGTAGTCCTTTCTGAACTAAGTCGAACTCAGATAGCAACAATGACTACACACGTTCATCTACACTCATCACACGCATTCACTCCTCATATTCGCCCGTATCTTGACGATTGGCGTCTTAGAAATAAAATAATAATAAAAGAATAATGTGCGTATTCACAAATTAAACATGTTAAAACTACCGGTTTATTGTAATTTAATTTTAAATGTTATTTATTGATAGTATTTGCATATTATAACATTATTTTTTCTTCTTATATACTTTTTAGTTTGTATATTTTTTTTACAATATATTCTGAATAATAATTTTGATGTGTTCTACATAAAAAATTAAAATTCTTACCAAACTAAAAATATTTGCTTAAAAATTACACTATAGTGACTTAAAAATTATAACGGTACTTACAAATGACTGTAAGGTTACTGTAGGTGTTTAACATTTCAAACAGCACCCATTTTTGGGTAATTGGTTAAATTACATTTTTCTAATAATCTCCCTAAATACATCATTTAGCTTTGTATGTGATTAAAAAAAATTAAAGTATATTGGCCTAAAGATATTAAATAAAGTATTTCGGGTGAGTTAAGCTTTCATTGTACCCACACTTATTTTACGCTTTTAGAATGAGTTAGCTTTTTTCATTTTAACAAGTGTTTCCAGTTTATTTGGCTTGAAAATGTTGACCAACATCCATAAAAATATATTTTCCCAAAATATTTCTCCGTTTTAAGTATGTGTTAGTATATTATTTGTAGGTCTGCTGTAACCCACCAAACATTTTAATTGCTTACATTTTGGCTCTGCTATATGTTAATGAATCAATATGATTGCCTTGGTTATAGACTAGTTTTCATTCTCTTGATAATGCGCATATAATTTTAGTTCTCTTATCCTTTTACACATGTCAAAATATTCTTATTTTGCGTTATAATTCCATGCTAGTATCATTAAAGTGTCATTGTAAAGAGCGTATTACAATTCGGATGTTATTTATTTTTTACCATATATTTTTATAGTTTAAATTAATTCCTAAGTCCTGTAGAAAAATTCTGATTTAATCAGTTTATGGGTTTTTTACACTTAAAAATGAGTTTTCCCTTGTATTTTAAGTTTTACTCTAAATGAACTAGGCATTTTTACACTGTTTTCATTTGCAGCTCCTTAAAACCCCCAATTAATAATTCATATATGGTTCCTTGAAAACATTTTATGTTTTTTATATTTAATACAATATTAACTTTACTTAATATGTGTACTTTTTAATCTACTGACTAAATTTGATTAATGGAATAATGGGTGTAATAATTTCTTACTTTAAGAGCCTATACAGTTCTGAAATAATTTTCTTGTTATAATATTATTGTGATACTAGTTTATTACTATGTTATACATTATTTTATCATTTAGTTGGTCTGGCTTGTACAGTCTATTAAAAGTTCCAACATGAACATGAAATAAAATATCATTACTAACACAATTGTTTTAGGAAAAAGAGATGAACTTATTGAAACAAATTATTCACTATTGGAAATTATAAACCTACTTTTTGAGTCGTTATTGGACAGTAAATTATAATTTGATTCAAAATATATGACTATCCTAAAAATATAAAATATTTACTATGACCTATGCTAACTATGAAATGTAATGTTTACTGATGTTTGCAATCCTTAAAATAAATAAAATCATGAATAAAATTCGAAGAAATTTTAAGTGAATTTGTTTAGAAATTTAAAATATTGTAAACTATTTTCACTCTTTTACACGAACCGTGTTTTTATTTCTTTTAAAAGTATTATTATAAAGATATGAAAAATATTATTGTTTAAAGTAAATCCAAGATCCATGTTTTTTTAACTGAATAACATTTGATGATACTCATTTTTTTAATACAAAATACAGTTATTAAAAGAAAACTTATTAGTTTGTTGTCATATACACTATACATATATGTGTATGGTGGAATCTGGAGTTAGAGGAGGATTGACCCAAAGCGTTACAAGACATGTTAAGGCGAATAACAAGCATGTTCCTGATTATGATTGTAACAAAGACTCTTTATATTTATGAAATAAGATGAAGATAGACAAAATTACATAGTAATATTTTTCAGTTTATAACACATTTACAATTAATTGAATTGAAAAATATTTGACACTAGTGGTCTATTACAATCCAACCTTATTTAACCAACTATTCCACGAAATGCAAAAAATGAAAAAACTGAAGAATGGTTATGGTGCAGAAGATACATACGAAAGCAAATGGAAGTTTTTCTCAGCTTCACAGTTCATTACATGGTGGAAGGACTAATAGGTGTGCCATTGCGCATATACTGCGGTGTTGCAGATGGGTCCTCGCAGGCGCACATGAAACTCACTCATACACTACAATGGTATTGACCCACCAGCCCGCCCATACACGTACAGTAGTGATGACCCACCCAATCGCTCATACACGTACAATGGTATTGACCAACCCACTCGCTCATACACGTACAATGGCATTGACCCACCCGCCTACCTATACACGTACAATGGTGTACGTGTACACACACACACACACACACACACACACACACACACACACACACACACACACACACACACACACACACACACACACACACACACACACACACACACACACACACATTTAAATAAAATTTAAATATTTAATCGTTTTATATTTAAATTTTATAGTATTTAAATATAAAACGATATATATTAATATAACGAAAAGGGGCCAATTAAAATGATACTGAAAGCTATAATATGGAATATATAACGATAGTTTTCAATAAACGTTGCTAACAGAGTAGTTGAGTATAATTTTTTGGTTCATTTTGGTACATTAATAACAAAAATATTAATCGAGCTAGTGTTAGTATACAGCATTTATAAAATGGGTTGAAAAAATTTTTTATTTCCCTAATACATGAGAAAAAAAGCACTCTCATAGATTTGATTGTCTGAAACTAATACAGAAAATAACAATCTTACAAATGCATTTTAAGATGCAATGCACATATTTTCTCTTATTTATTTAGTTCCCTGTATTGCTAACGTGAACATCCAATCTTAAAATAATACAATATCTATAAATAGACGAGAACATGATAATTTCTGTGAGTACTTTAAAATAAAAATTTACATGAAGTTAAAAGGACCTTTACATTCAAGGAAAATGTTTAATATACTATAGACACTTTCTCAATATCGACAATATTCAATAAATTAACACCAATAAATTAATTTTGTTCCAATTTACATATTGATACTAGCAAATATTTTGCTGACATGTGGATTCAATTTTTCTGCTATAATAACTTTTACTTTATTATTGGAAATTTTATTTAATTATTTAAAATATAATAATATGACCTAAGTTATTGAGACATCACTGAGTTTCTAACTTTTAATAACACAGTTGCTCCTAATATACTTTTCAATTCTGGGGATAAAACAGACAAACTGTAGTTATACACTAGGACCAAGCCATTTTTTTTCAATGTTCCATAGAAGATCCTCTTGAAACTAGCCTCAATATCCAGTTTTTCTATTATTCCTAAGCTCAGGTACACTATGTTTCAAGCGTGTTCATGATGTTCTTCTACGCTATGGCTGTTCATTTGTGTTATTTTAGCCAATCATCTCAAGTATATTGGCCACTTAAAAACTAACAATGCTTTATTTGGAAATTTCAAGCGTTAAACGCTATTGGATTTGAACTATCTCAGACATTTTTTGTTGGTAATGTTTATTTTGTGTTTTCAATAATCTTAAAATTAAGTCCCTGGTGACATTCTATACGTATTTTGCGATGGATCCAACTTTGTTTCTTATTATAGATATTGAAAAACATTCCGAAGGAAAATCAGCAAATGAATTCTCATAAGCCGTTAGTGCACGTAACTAAATATAATATCACCAATAAACTGGCATATTTACTAAAGGGTTTTTGTTAGAAACATTATGTGAAATTTGTTTTTCTTAATGAATCAGACCAATAAAAAATTATAAGTCGTTCATGTTAGGATAATTTTTTACAAATTAAACATTTGATTGTTTATTGAATAGGTAACACTATCAGTGAATTTAATTCTGTTTTCAATTGCTTGAAACGTATTGTAGTATATGCTAGCAATATGGTCAATGGTATGCTAAAACTGTAAATTAAAGTCAGTGGAAAGTTTTGAGTATACCGCCCATCTTAGTCATTCCATAAATAACTGGAGGTAACTGTTTGTATGCATTAAAACTCCCCCGTAAACTGTCATGTCTATATTATAAAAATAATAGGATAGGGTTAATACAGTTTACGAGGGAGTTATTTTAAATGGATGTATTTAAACCGAAACAATGCATCACACTTCTGACACCTCAATATACCCAAACGACCTCTTCTGTGTGATCAATCATTTCCTGTCAACTGGCCGTTGTGGGTTTGGCAAAACCTTTTTTCCTTTTACAAAGCACTAAACTAAATTAATACCACTTACTTAATTACATTCATTTTTGTTATGTTTCCTGAACAGCTACGAGTAAATTTATAATAAAAATTTCCAAAGAATTGGCACCAACTTTCCCTAATTTTAAACACTACAAAATCAAAACTTTGAAAATTACCAGTTTGATTCCCAAGTATTTCTTTTGCCTTAACTCAAAAGCTAGTCAAGTAAGAGGCTTGCAGTTTGTACTGATATATTTTAAATAGTAATTCACATATTTCTTAAAAATTTAATCAACATTGCAAGAGCCGTTATTGAAAAAATGTTATTTTTTAAAACATTTTTGCACATAGAAATAAAAAAATTAATATTTCAAAATAGTGAAAATTGATCTGTAGATATTGGCTAAATACACCTACATACCAAATTTCATAAAAATGTATCCATCCGTTTAGTACCCAACTACCTGACATTATAATTTTTTTTCTCGAAAAATAACATTTTTTGAGTTCAGGGGACCCTAAAATAAATGGACTTTTAGACCAACTTGTAAAAAAAATTAATTTACGATCACAATACTTTCTTAATGGTAACGCATATGGGAAAAAGCCAAATTTATTTTGCCTTAAGTCATGAGTACATTGTGCCATTTCCAAGTATGAGTATTTCATTTTATTTTGAAAATGAAGTTTTTTCCTCTTCTTTATTAATAAGTTACTATACGACTTTTAGTAAGGGTAAGTGGACTATTTTTGGTGCCAGGTATCCTATAATTTCAATGATGCCAAAGTTGAACTCTTTCCAAAGTTTATAAGGCTAAGCTCAATTACACAAAACCAATCCATTAATTCAAATAAAGTGTCAAAAACTTTTGTGGGATTTGGGTATAGGATATAAAGTAGTGATATTGGCTAGAGAAACACATTTGGAAGATTTACTAGCTATCCAAGCACCTCCGTAAAGGATAACTCGATCGCATACACTCTAATAAAACGACAATGGAAAAGGATATGGCTGTGGTTTTGTTATATTTTATAACATGTTTTTTACCATAAACTCTTCTATATTACGTTTATATTACTTTACAGGTTTTATAAAGTACAGTGTCTGCATTGTGAGACTTATATGTATGACTTTTATTAAATCTCCAGGTCAGATCATAATTGGAAATTGGTTGGTACATGAGACTTTCTCGCAAGAAGAACAACGCCTACGGCTTACAAACAAGTACTGCTGCTAGCTATTTTTGTAAATGTCAACCTTGAACGTAATGGAGGATCTTGGCCTAAAACATAACATTTAGGTAACAAAATATTTAATTTAAAAAATTTGGTAATTAAAAATAAATTTAAATGACCTTGGTAATATTTTATTTACCGTATTTGTTATGGTGCAGAATTCATACGGATTAATCTTTAGTTGCACGCTGTTTCTAAATATGCTTCCTAAAATAATATTTTAAAAAAGGAATCCTTTCATCTTTAAGGTAAAGTTAGATTGTGTTAAATAAAAGGTTTTTGTTGTGACTCTTATTCAAATAGGTGAGGATTTGAGACTTACACCAGCTACCATAACGGTAAGCCTTTTAATAAATAGTAATTGCATTTACTATGGCATAAATGATACTACACACTTTGTGGAAAATTCTGCTTTATATAATTAAATTTCAAATAATTTTATTGGTGATTTGATAAATATATAAAAATTTTAGTACTTAAATAAAAACAGGACTTCTTCCTATTTGCTTGGATAATTGTATGGATTCCATAGTAAATAATTACAAAGGAAAAGTTTATTTGTCTTTTATTAATTTTATTAAATGTAGAATTATAGACTGACGATGGATTTTAATTATAAACTCTAGCTAATTGAGTTATTCCTTCCCCATTTTACTTTGTTTATTTATAAACAACTTAAGACATTATTTATAAAATAAAAAATGAACAAATAAAAGTCAAAGTGGACTTTCAGTAAATTTAAAATAGTATTACCATAAAAACTTTGAAAGATTTCATCAATAAAAGTAGAGTACAAATATATTCCATGTATACTAATCAAATATATCTACAATTTAAAACTAAAATTTAAAAAAACACTGTATGAATTATGTCATATGAGTTTACAAACTTATATCTTATGTACTTTATTTCAATATATATTTAGACAGTTAAAAGATAAAATTTCAAATAAACAATACGATTGAAATTGATTACTGAATTAATAGATATTTAACATTAAATTATGTAACTTACATTTTCACAACATAGTAAAATAAAAGCCCAAAATTCTGATTCAAACTGTTAATTTATTTATAAAGTGTTTAGTGAACTTCATAATTTTTTCAAGTTTACATAATTGAACTGGAAATGGCCCTAAAAACTTTACTATATAACTATTTGTAAAGAAAATTAAGTGGCTATGGAAGCTGTGAACAATATGATCTATAATTACAGTTAAATTCTACATTAAGAACTTTACATATACCTTCGAAATCACAAACAGGCATAATACATCACAAGTGATTACGGTAACCGTCCATTATGAAGAGGCCAAAACATAGCTGTAATGACTGAGACGTTTTTGTTCCTTGTTAATGGACAGACACAGTAATCAATTTAGGTGTATTATGGATGTATAGGATAGGTAAGGTATAGTTAACGTACTTGATGTAGGTTGAAGCTGTAATGACTGAGACGTTTTTGTTCCCTTGTTAATGGACGGCTACAGCAATCACTTTAGATATATTAAGGATGTGTAGGATAGGTAAGGTATAGTTAACGTACTTGATGTAGGTTGAATCTGTAATGACTGAGACGTACTTTAAGTAGGTTAACTATACCTTCTCTATCCTACACATCCTTAATACATCTAAAGTGATTGCTGTAGCCGTCCATTAACAAGGGAACAAAAACATCTCAGTCATTACAGCTTCAACCTACATCAAGTACGTTAACTATACCTTACCTATCCTACACATCCTTAATATATCTAAAGTGATTGCTGTAGCCGTCCATTAACAAGGGAACAAAAACGTCTCAGTCATTACAGCTTCAACCTACATCAAGTACGTTAACTATACCTTACCTATCCTACACATCCTTAATATATCTAAAGTGATTGCTGTAGCCGTCCATTAACAAGGGAACAAAAACGTCTCAGTCATTACAGCTTCAACCTACATCAAGTACGTTAACTGTACCTTCCCTATCCTACACATCCATAATACATCTAAATTAATCACTGTAGCCGTCCGTTAACAAGGGAACAAAATCGTCTCAGTCATTACAGATTCAACCTACATCAAGTACATTAACTATACCTTCCCTATCCTACACATCCATTTTGAGAAAATGTTATTTTAAAAACACTTTTGCTCATAGAAATAAAAAAAAATAATATTTAAAAATAGTGAAAATTTATCCGTAGATATTGGCTAAATACCAAATATTATAAAAATGTATCCATCCGTTTAGTCCCCAACTACCTGACATTATAATTTTTTTTCTCGAAAAATAACATTTTTTTGGGTTCAGGGGACCCTAAAATAAATGGACTTTAAAACCAACTTGTAAAAAACAATTAGTTTACGATAACAATACTTTCTTAATGGCAACGCATATGGGAAAAAGCCAAATTTATTTTGCCTTAAGTCATGAGTACATTGTGCCATTTCCAAGTATGAGTATTTCATTTTATTTTGAAAATGAAGTTTTTTCCACTTCTTTATTAATAAGTTACTATACGACTTTTAGTAAGGGTAAGTGGACTATTTTTGGTGCCAGGTATCCTATAATTTTAATGATGCCAAAGTTGATGTCTTTCCAAAGTTTAGAAGGCTAAGCTCAATTACACAAAAACCAATCCATTAAATCAAATAAAGTGTCAAAAACTGTTGTGGGATTTGGGTATAGAATATAAAGTAGTGATATTGGCTAGGGGAACACATTGGGAAGATTTACTAGCTATCCAAGCACCTCCGTAAAGGATAACTCGATTGCATACACTCTAATAAAACGACAATGGAAAAGGATATGGCTGTGGTTTTGTTATATTTTATAACATGTTTTTTAACATAAACTCTTCTATATTACGTTTAAATTACTTTACAGGTTTTATAAAGTACAGTGTCTGCATTGTGAGACTTATATGTATGACTTTTATTAAATCTCTAGGTCAGATCCTAATTGGAAATTAGTTGGTACATGAGACTTTCTCGCAAGAAGAAAAACGCCTACGGCTTACAAACAAGTACTGCTGCTAGCTATTTTTGTAAATGTCAACCTTGAACGTAATGGACGATCTTGGTCTAAAACATAACATTTACGTAACAAAACATTAAATTTAAAAAATTTGGTTATTAAAAATAAAGTTAAATGACCTTGGTAATATTTTATTTACCGTATTTGTTATGTTGCAGAATTGATACGAATTAATCTTTAGTTGCACGCAGTTTCTAAAAATACTTCCTAAAGTAATATCAGAAGGGGTGCTTAATACACCTAAATTGATTACAGTGTCCGTCCATTAACAAGGGAACAAAAACGTCTCAGTCATTACAGCTTCAACCAACATCAAGTACGTTAACTGTACCTTTCCTATCCTACACATCCATAATACACCTAAATTGATTACTGTGTCCGTCCATTAACAAGGGAACAAAAACGTCTCAGTCATTACAGCTTCAACCTACATCAAGTACGTTAACTATACCTTCCCTATCCTACACATCCATAATACACCTAAATTGATTACTGTGTCCGTCCATTAACAAGGAACAAAAAGGTCTCAGTCATTACACCTTTAACCTACATCAAGTACATAACCTGTACTTTACCTATCCTAAGCATCCATAATACATCTAAAGTGATTGCTGTGGCCGTCCATTAACAAGGGGACAAAATCGTCTCAGTAATTACAGCTTCAACCTACATCAAGTACGTTAACTATACCTTACCTATCCTACACATCTATAATACATCTAAATTGATTGCTGTGTCCGTCCTTTAACAAGGGAACAAAAACGTCTCAGTCATTAAAGCTTCAACCTACATCAAGTACGTTTACTATACCTTCCCTATCCTACATATCTATAATACATCTAATCTGATTGCTGTGTCCGTCCATTAACAATGGAACAAAAACGTCTCAGTCATTACAGCTTCAACCTACATCAAGTACGTTAACTATACCTTACCTATCCTACACATCTATAATACATCTAATATGATTGCTGTGTCCGTCCTTTAACAAGGGAACAAAAACGTCTCAGTCATTACAGCCTCAACCTACATCAAGTACGTTGACTATACCTTACCTATCCTACACATCTATAATACATCTAAATTGATTGCTGTGTCCGTCCTTTAACAAGGGAACAAAAACGTCTCAGTCATTACAGCTTCAACCTACATCAAGTACGTTAACTATACCTTCCCTATCCTATACATCCATAATACACCTAAATTGATTGCTGTGTCCCTCCTTTAACAAGGGAACAAAAACGTCTCAGTCATTACAGATTCAACCTACATCAAGTACGTTAACTATACCTTCCCTATCCTATACATGGGATGTAGGTTGAAGCTGTAATGACTGAGATGTTTTTGTTCCCTTTTTAATGGACGGACACAGCAATCAATTTAGATTTATTATGGATGTGTAGGATAGCTAAGGTATAGTTAACGTACTTGATGTAGGTGGAAGCTGTAATGACTGAGACGTTTTGGCCTCTTCATAATGGACGGTTACCGTAATCACTTGTGATGTATTATGCCTGTTTGTGATGTAGAAGTTATATGTAAAGTTCTTAATGTAGAATCAAACTGTAATTATAGACCATATTGTTCCCTTCGAATTTTACTGCTTCCATAACCACTTAAATTTCTTTACAAATTGTTTTATAGTAAAGTTTTTAGGGCCATTTCCAGTTCAATTATGTAAATTTGAAAAATTTAAGAAGTTCACTAAACACTTTATAAATAAATTAACAGTTTGAATCAGAATTTTGGGCTTTTATTTTAACATGTTGCGAAAATGTAAGTTACATAATTTAATGTTAAATATCCATTACTTCAGTAAACAATTTTAATCTTATTGTATATTTGAAATTTTATCTTTTAACTGTCTAAATCTATATTGAAATAAAGTACATAAGATATAAGTTTGTAAACTCATATAACGTAATTCATACAGTGTTTTTTTATATTTTTGTTTTAAATTGTAGATATATTTAATTAGTATACATGGAATATATTTGTATTCTACTTTTATTGATGAAATCTTTCAAAGTTTTTATGGTAATATTATTTTAAATTTACTGAAAGTCTACTTTGACTTTTATTTATTTATTTTTATTTTATAAATAATGTCTCAAGTTGTTTATAAATAAACAAAGTAAAATGGGGAAGGAATAACTCAATTAGCTAGAGTTTATAATAAAATCCATCGTCAGTCTATAATTCTACATTTAATAAAATTAATAAAAGACAAATAAACTTTTCCTTTGTGATTATTTACTATGGAATCCGTACAATTATCCAAGCAAATATGAACAAGTCCTGATTTTATTTAAATACTAAAATTTTTATATATTTATTAAATCACCAATAAAATTATTTGAAATTTAATTATATAAAGCAGAATTTTCCACTAAGTGTGTAGTATCATTTATGCCATAGTAAATGCAATTTCTATTTATTAAAAGGCTTACCGTTATGGTAGCTGGTGTAAGCTCAAATCCTCACCTATTTGAATAAGAGTCACGAAAAACCTTTTATTTAACTCAATCTAACTTTACTTTAAAGATGAAAGGGTTCCTTTTTTTAATATTATTTTAGGAAGCATATTTAGAAACAGCGTGCAACTAAAGATTAATCCGTATTAATTCTGCAACATAACAAATACGGTAAATAAAATATTACCAAGGTCATTTCACTGTATTTTTAATAACAAAAATTTTTAAATTAAATGTTTTGTTACATAAATGTTATGTTTTAGGCCAAGATCCTCCATTACGTTCAAGGTTGACATTTACAAAAATAGCTAGCAGCAGTACTTGTTTGTAAGCCGTAGGCGTTTTTCTTCTTGCGAGAAAGTATCATGTACCAACCAATTTCCAATTAGGATCTGACCTAGAGATTTAATAAAAGTCATACATATAAGTCTCACAATGCAGACACTGTACTTTATAAAACCTGTAAAGTAATTTAAACGTAATATAGAAGAGTTTATGGTAAAAAACATGTTATAAAATATAACAAAACCACAGCCATATCCTTTTCCATTGTCGTTTTATTAGAGTGTATGCGATCGAGTTATCCTTTACGGAGGTGCTTGGATAGCTAGTAAATCTTCCCAATGTGTTCCCCTAGCCAATATCACTACTTTATATTCTATACCCACATCCCACAACAATTTTTGACACTTTATTTGAATTAATGAATTGGTTTTTGTGTAATTGAGCTTAGCCTTATAAACTTTGGAAAGACATCAACTTTGGCATCATTAAAATTATAGGATACCTGGCAACGAAAATAGTTCACTTACCCTTACTTAAAGTCGTATAGTAACTTATTAATAAAGAAGAGGAAAAACTTCATTTTCAAAATAAAATGAAATACTCATACTTGGAAATGGCACAATGTACTCATGACTTAAGGCAAAATAAATTTGGCTTTTTCCCATATGCGTTACCATTAACAAAGTATTGTGATCGTAAATTAATTTTTTTTTACAAGTTGGTCTAAAAGTTCATTTATTTTAGGGGCCCCTGAACACAAAAAAATTTTACTTTTCGAGAAAAAAAATTATAATGTCAGGTAGTGGGGGACTAAACGGATGGATACATTTTCATAATATTTGGTATTTAGCCAATATCTACAGATCAATTTTCACTATTTTGAAGTATTAATTTTTTTTATTTCTATGAGCAAAAATATTTTAAAATAACATTTTGTCAAAATGGATGTGTATAATAGGGAAGGTATAGTTAATGTACTTGATGTAGGTTAAAGCTGTAATGGCTGAGACGATTTTGTTCCCTTGTAAATGGACGGCTACAGCAATCAATTTAGATGTATTAAGGATGTGTAGGATAGGTAAGGTACAGTTAACGTATTTGATGTAGGTCTCAGTCATTACAGGTTAAACCTACATCAAGTACGTTAACTAAACCTTACCTATCCTATACATCCATAATAAATCTAAATTGATTGATATGTCCGTTAATTAACAAGGGAACAAAAACGTCTGAATCATTACAGCTTCAACCTACATTAAGTACGTTAACTATACCTTCTCTATCCTACACATCTATAATACACCTAAATTGATTGCTGTGTCCGTCCATTAACAAGGGAACAAAAACGTCTCAGTCATTACAGATTCAACCTACATCAAGTACGTTAACTGTACCTTACCTATCCTACACATACATAATACACCTAAATTGATTGCTGTGTCCGTCCTTTAACAAGGGAACAAAAACGTCTTAGTCATTACAGCTTCAACCTACATCAAGTACGTTAACTATACCTTCCCTATCCTACACATCCTTAATACAACTATATTGATTACTGTGTCCGTCCATTAACAAGGGAACAAAAACGTCTCAGTCATTACACCTTTAACCTACATCAAGTACGTTAACTATACCTTACCTATCCTACACATCTATAATACATATAAAGTGATTGCTGTGGCCGTCCATTAACAAGGGAACAAAAACGTCTCAGTCATTAAAGCTTTAACCTACATTAAATAGGTTAACTATACCTTCTTTTTCTACACTTCTATAGCACTTTTACCATAGCCATAGTCTACGTTACCTTAGTCAACAAAAGCATTTGTAAGAGCTGGTATCATTGCTAGGTAAAGAAAGGATCTTATCATATATGTTATTTTATTTAGTAACTGTTTAGTATCTAGTAACTGAAATGTCATGTGATTTGGTTTAGTAATACCCTGAAACCTTCTAAAAAATTACCCTAAACTAACCAATTTATCACTATTTACAATCGTAACCATTTTTGGCAACTTATTTGTTACTACGTGGTAAAATAACTTTGTATTTAAATCCGAACTATAACACTATCGAAAATAATAGTGAATTGTCAACTTATAGGCCATGTAAAACACATTTGTATAATATAAATATAATCATCTAAAAGTATGTAAGGAACCTGCACATTCTAAACGTATTCCCTATCATAATAGTGTTTTAAATATGTTACACGTTTTTGAATGAAATTGACACTTGAAGTAGATGACTCATAAGGTTAAAATTATGGCCCGAATTAAATATCCAGGCCTAGTAGTTATATTTTACTTTTTTCAAACAATAAGTTTATTTTAAAAGCTTTATGTTAGGTTAGTCTATAGTTTTTATTGTATTATTTAAATATGTTTGTTCAACCCTGTTAATAAATATTTTGGGACAGTTTTTATGTATTTAGACAAACAAAAGTGATAGAACAAGAAATTTTACTAGTAACAGTTTTGAAAATTTTATAAGAATAAAGAATGTAGTAGTTTTTTTTTGAAAATTAATGTCTTATAATGGTTTTACAACTTTTTAACTTGTAGAACGAAGTGATTAAATATTACAACTTAGTGATGGGAACATTCTATGTCCTCTTTTCCTGTTTTGTGTGTTTTTTCATTTATTTGTTTTATATACTCGTATATAGCCTGGTCTCCCATATGGGTACTTTCCTATATTTTTATGGGCAAAAAACATAAAAAAATGGAATTTTCTCAAAGACGGCTATAACGATTTTGATTAAATTTTCAGTAAAGATGTGAACTTATAAATTAGAACTGGAACCTACACACATAGAGTGATATTGACCCACCAGCCCACCTACACACGTACAGTGGTATTGACCCACCAGCCCACCTACACACGTACAGTGGTATTGACCCACCAGCCCACCTACACACGTACAGTGGTATTGACCCACCAGCCCACCTACACACGTACAGTGGTATTGACCCACCAGAACACCTACACACGTACAGTGGTATTGACCTACCAGCCCACCTGCACACGTACAGTGGTATTGACCCACCAGCCCACCTACACACGTACAGTGGTATTGACCCACTAGCCCACCTACACACGTACAGTGGTATTGACCCACCAGAACACCTACACACCTACAGTGGTATTGACCCACCAGCCCACCTACACACGTACAGTGGTATTGACCCACCAGCCCACCTACACACGTACAGTGGTATTGACCTACCAGCCCACCTACACTCGTACAGTGGTATTGACCCACCAGCCCACCTACACACGTACAGTGGTATTGACCCACCCGCCCACCCATACACGCACAGTGGTATTGCGTATGTATATTAAATAGTATATTAAAAATATATATTATTTCACTTTATATATTTTACGAGTGTTGAAACCTATATTAATCCAGACACTATTATAAAACTTAATAAGGCTTATACACTTGCAAAGTCTATTAGGGAAATCTGTAATTATATAGCCTTCTAGTAATGTGACAAATGATGATCCGTATATTTAAGATCCCTTTAATAGAAAATCTACTGTTTTATTTTTAATTTATAGTTATATAATATCCATAGTTTTCTTGAAATATCCCAAAGCTAATTTGCCTTAGCACTTACAAATAAATAACAGGCTTAGCAGACTTTTTTGAGAGTGGGTTATCTTATAATGGTTGTGATAAAAGTTCATTAACTCATGAAATAAAGTTCTTGTTCTACATAAAGCGGTCCGTTGTAGTTCTTTCTAAAGCTTATGTAGCTGATAATATTTAATTAGAAGGTTTTTGTTAAATACTTAAGGAAAACACAACATACTCATAACAAGTAAGATCAGTGACGTCAAGACCAAAAACACATAGTGAAAAAGGTTTTTTATTGCATATAAAATAAAATAAAAAGTTAATCAAGTGCAATGGAATCAGCTGGAATAAATCTAAAATTCTTCAATAACTTGCCGTTTTAAGTAAAAAAAAAGATTTCCGCGTATTTACATTATGATGCTAGGGTATATAGTCATGAATCTGATTTGTATCCATGACTGCTTCATTTTCGCTGGAACTGGAGGAGCTTGACAAGTTTGCTCACGTTTTACGGAAAGTTTGCTTTTACCATCCAATTTACTCCCACCTAAAGCAATATCACTGCGCCACCTAAACCCGGCAATGCACCAAATGGTGAGTATTTTTGTGGTTTACTTTCTATTTTGCGATTAAAGAAAAATTAATAGGTGACTTATTACTGAACATTTATAAACCAAAATAATGTTTATTTAAAACGAAAAGTCAAAGTTAGAATCAAAATACACCAATGCCACTGGTAAGTAAATATTAAGTTTGAAGAACGCTTTTTACTACTTCATAAAGTGTGACCTGAAGAAAATATTTGAAATGTAATAAAACTGTGAATCATTTAGCTGTGTAAGCTGTGCATGACTTGTTTTCAATTGTGCAATTCATCTAAAAAAATAAATGTATAAGTTCACGTTTATACAATGTCCGAAGTGGGATTCTTACAATATTTATTTTTTTTAATATAATTTCATTTTCGTTTAACAAAATAAAATAAAAAATAAACAAATTAAATTACACAGTTTGGATTGGAACAACCAGTAAAATATTCAGGCAAAAGTTAATTCAAAGTGTAATTTTACCGAAATGAAAATATTTGTTGGTTGTTTGAGTGTTTGTTCACTTAACCCTGCGGTAGGCGCATAGTAGAAAGTATCACATTTAGGTGCATGGGCTACACTTTTAGCCCACTACGTTTTTATTTAAAAATTGTGTTTAAAAATAAATGTAATCAATGTATACGTTTTGCAATATATTCTTGTAATACTTCAAAACACACCAGTTAAAAATTTGAGATTTTAATTTTTTATATGTTATAAAACATCCAATCGTATTTTGCACACGTTTAAATGAAAATAACTCCCAACTTCAGCTGTCTAAAACTAAAAATAGTTTCAGGATAATGATACTACCAAATCGATTTTTTTGTTAAATATAATTGATAAAAAACACAATGAAAATAAAAATTATAAAAAAATTACATTGCTGTAAGTTAAAAAGTATGTTTACAAAAATCAAACATATATTAGGTTAAATAAGTAGATCGAAGCACTTAAAATAAATTGTGACACTAATGTTATATCTAATGTTTTACTGATGTGTAGCTTGCGTCCACATTGGCTGCAGCACTTCCGTGTTGATATGCCCCTTCCACTCACGCACCCCCAACTTCCAGCAGCGCCCAACTTTATTGTCTGACCCTTTTTCTTACTTTAGGAACAATGAGATCCCAAGCAATGTTTGAAATAAAATCGCTTATTGACAGTGGTGGATCTCCAGCTTTGTTAGCGTTGTAAATTCTTGGCGCATTTATAGCTACAATATTTAGTAGATCAAAAAATATGACCATGGGCCATTGATTTGTATTTCATGTTACAACGTAGTTGGTGCACATTTAATTTAGTACGTCCACTTCTATTTTCGTCTGGTTATAGAACGTAGTTATTTCGTTTTTTTTAAATCCCCCGAATTTTCATCAATCTTGTGGTCCTCGTGCATCGTAGACAGATGTAATTTACGTCTACTATCTTTGATTAGCCAACTATCTATACTAAGTTACAAAAAAAACATTATGACTCCGGACTTTTTAATTAATTGTAAAAACTAGTTTTCCCTCCAAATTACGATTTACCTAAAACTCCCTATCAAACAATAACAACAGCTTTATATGGATATCAAACAATCAAAACCAGACTAGACATCACCTTTTCATTAAATAAATACAATTGGTAGTCATAAAAAATAAGAATAAACATTAAGTATATGAAACAATGTTGATTTGTTATCAAACTCGTTTAGTTTAATTGAACTATTTATATATACAACTAAAATGTTTTCAATTAGAAAGGTTTCAATTTTACAAGACGAATCATAGTTCTATTTAATTGATAGCTATCAGTTTTGTCGTTAATTAAGAGGAAGCAGGCTACTTCGGTTTTCGATGGGTTAGGATTTAGATTCCAGGTTCTAAAATATTCTTCGAGGGCTTGCAAGGTCACCTGTGTGTGTTTCTTCAGTAGTTGTGAAGTTCTTATGTTGGTAAGCTAAAGCTATATCGTCCGAATATATAAATATTCTAGACTTTCTGATTGGGATGTCAGCAGTATACACGTTGAATGAAATTGGAGCAAGTACAGAATCATGTGGCCACCCATCCTTCAGATGTCAGAAGGAGCTTTATTCAAGGCCAAAATAAACTTTTATTAGCCTGTCACTAAGCATCGACTCCAACATTCGCAACAGAACGATATAGGGAAGGAGGTGTCAAACTCTTACAACAAAACTTTGCTGTGTAATCAATAAAAGCTGCAGATGTTTTAAACTTCATTTCAAACCCTTTTCGATAAATGATGTTCAATATAACCATCACCTTTTTTCTCATCAATCAATTCTTTTGTAAATCCCTCTGGTCTGAGGAAGGTGAGCGTGGTTCACCGAAATCGATCACCATAATAGTTGTGCATTTTGTACTTGTATTGTAATATATTTGTGCATTTTGTGCTTATATTGTAATAAATTTGTGTTGTGTGACGTTTACTTGTACTGTATATGTACCAACACGTATTATGCTAATTAAAAAACTATAATTTTAGTTGTAGGTAGTGTTCAGAATAAACTAACCGACATTAATACATAGTCTAAAATTATAAGGTAACGCGTGAAATGGTTATAACAGTAAGAATATGTGTCTACAGTAAACTACGTGTGACTTTTTTTAGTGTCAGTTTGAACTATATTTAAGATAACTCAGAATATTTGTTAATTAAGTATTTTTTTTTTTTTAATACTAAATACCTGGAAATATTGAAGGTATATATTTGTCTTTTTATATCTTCAATTTATCAGTTACAAAGGATTTTATAAGACACATTTTCTACCCAAAATGCTACATGAAATAAATAAAAAGAATGTCGATATTTAGTTTTATGTATCCATCGTTGCCCTAACGACCACTCTACGTGGAAGAATATAGTGATTTCCTGTTCAAATGTTTCCCTCTTACAACCAGAGAGGCGATAGTTTCCACTTAATGGCAGCTATCAGTTTTATCATTCGGAAACACTTGAGATGTTACATCTCGTATATTGACTGAAGGTAAATTGAACCTTAAAAAACTTAAAATCAATTGGAGATTTTTTACATCTATTCCAAATTACCATTTTTATTTTACAAATAAAACAATAATATTTCTGAAACCATACTATATTTCATATGTTTTTTTACAAAATTCGGTTCTAATTTAGAGTCAATTTATAGAATCGAAAAAATTATTCTTGCTCCCCTTTTGTATTTAAAATATATTAGAATGTACAGGTAAAAGGAGTACCATGACTACATCTATCAGATCGCCCTCATGGCACTGACGACTACCTACGGTAATACATGTCAATGTAAATACTGTGTCAAAATTTACATTTATTTACTAGTGGTTTGGGGTTTACGAACAACACAATATTGCCTAGGGAAGGAAACAGGAATCGAAACAAAAATAAAATATTATAAATAAAACTACTTACAATTTCAATTACACGTCGTATTCGCATTGATAATGTTATGTTTAACATTGATGTCTAACATTGATGTTTAATATTCCTATTACAATTTAAACTTACATAATAATAATAATTAAACATTAATTTAGCACCTTCACTGATAATGGTGTCTTCTGCATACATATAAACACCTAGAGTATAATCTGTTACCATGGTTACAACCATTTTGTTGTATATAAATAACATCAATGTGTAACAAGCAATCCAGTCTTTATGTTGTTTTTGTTTCACTAAATGATAAGGTACTGGTGGTGCAGTGCTGTTTTCCAGCTACTTGGGGACAAAGTGTTTGGGAGATTGTAGGCAATAGGTTCTAACCTCGGTCCTCTTAATACTGACACGGTGCCCGATCAATGGTTGCCAATGACGTGGACACTACTAGAGAAGTCTGGGGTGTCCATGTTGGATGTTATTCAGTGTTAAGATGTTGTGTAGGGAAGAGAAATGATGTCAGACATGTCTGGATTCCACGTAAAGCTGTAGGTCCCATAGTATCTCTGAATTTTGGGCTATTAATAAATAGTCCTTTTTGAGTTAAGTCAAACTCAGATAGTAACAATGACTACACTCATTCATCTATACCCGTTCATCTACACTCATCACACTCATTCACTCCTCATATTCACCCATATCTCTACGATCGCCGTCTTAGAGATGAATAATAAATAATCACATGAGGTAGTGTACACTAGAGTCTCCATCATCTTATTATTTTAGTGTCAGGTGCTTACAGTGGATGTTATAAAGAATTAATTTTCTTCAGTTATCTACCGAAATAAATCAAAGAACTATATATCCCAATATAACTTACTATTAGGACAATACATTTAAGCATCGCACTCATTCGAAATCCATATTCACCCAGATCTTGACGATCGGCGTCTTTATAATAAATAAAAACTTTTCTCACGTAATCACTGCATGTTTTTATCTGTGGTATTTACTACGTTTAATGTATATTGTAGTTTAATTATATTTTTCTTCAGAAGATGTAGCTTGTAAAAATGTTTAATGAAAACTAATCAATAAAAAAACAACGCATGCATTTGTGACATGTTTTTATTGATAAAAGTAAATAAATAGTGTAATTTCTGCTTAAATGTAGAATAAATAGTTTGTGGAAAGATGCAAAGACCGTCATCAGTTGTGAAGAATATGAATAAACTGCATGGGAAGTAGCTACCGGCTTTTAAAAATAACTAAAAAAAATTATTATGGTAACATATTATTAATTATATCTAAAAATATTAAATTGTTATTATTATTTCCCAAACCCCATCTTATTTGGCCAAAAATTACCCATAAAGTATAAAAATCGTACCTATTAGTGGTTTTGAAGTGTTTGAGTGAGCCTCTAAGCCCTAAATTTAACTCTTTAATTAACAAATTCTCTTAAACTTTTTTTTGCAAGGATAAACAATAATTTTTGCGAAACATTTAATTAGTAATGTAAAAAACATATGGTTATTAGTTTATAGTGATTTATACTGGTAAAATCAATAATAAAATGGAAACAAGCAGCTAGATTTAATCAACAACAAAAATAACAAGATGACTTATAAAATATAATATAAAAATCCTATTTCCTTAGATACCACTGGCGTATATAAAATCAAATGTTCAGATTTTCCAAGTATTTTTAAGGACAGACTCTTAAGGCCGTCTTTCAAAAAGTGTTTTAATGAACACCTACCCAAAAACGTTAATAAGCCTCAAATATCTCGTTTTGCTAAACATTTAGTCAACAACAATCATAACAGCAATGACATTGACACCAACCTAGATATTCTCCATAAATGTAATAAAGGTGCGACAATGAATACTCTAGAGAATTTATAAAGCCATAAAGAGCAACCCAACTACTGTGCTTAATGAAAAATTAAAATTCTCTACAATTATTTTATTTGATCGGATTACAAATTTGATTGAATCAACCGATGAAAGAAGACAGACGGCCAGATAGAAATAAAATTGTTAAAGTCAAGTAAGTATTGGATAACATCGTTCCATCTGCACGCTCAATCCGGATCTAACCATCATACCAACCGGCAGTGTTATCATGTGTTTTATTTTTTAAATATGTAATTTTTTTATAATGTTTTTAATGTAACTGTTTTGACAACGTACAGTGGATGTGACCATGGAGTTCTTGCTCTGAAACTGGTAGTCCAATAAATATGATTTTGTAGCTGAGACAAAAAAGGTACGTTAACCTTATTATTTGTTATAAAATAAAATAAAAATTAAATAATGTGCAACTTAGTTCATAATACATATATCGTGGTCGGAAATTCAGATACTCACATAATCAACAAATAAGTTTATTTGAGACCTAAACTAAGAAATATAAATATTATATTATTAATTAATCATAATTTTTAAGCTACTCATCACTTAATAATTAAAAAATATTCTGGCTGTATTTAGATTTAATTTCTAAAGTCATTATCAATCCATGGTCTAAATTAAATAAAAACAAACCATTGTAATTTTAAATATTTATGATTAATTTTAATTCATTTAATTATAAAATAATTATACTTAAAACACTGTTTTAGATATAATTAATACAACTCCATAAATAATAAGATTATTATAATAAGACAATTGCATATAAATAATAATGCAAAACAAAGTGATATACACTATATCGTTATAACAAAATTATTGTTAATATTTACCCTTATCTATAGGAACTGTCTGTGGATAAATAAATTATATTACTGTGGAGATCAGTGGAGAAACTTAATTGCTGAGTGGACTTCCCAAGCCAGTGAACTACTATGATAATAGACAGTAGCTGAACAGTGAAATTATGGGATAGGTCAATGTTGTCCTATGATTTGGGAGGTGGACACTGCTGACCTATCTTAATCCTTAGAGATTATATCTTTTTTTAGATAAACATTAATATTTTTGCAATTTGAAATTGACTTACAAAAATAAGAATTTTCATGTTGATTTTCGAATGTTAAATGACATAACGATCTGTATTGCTGTTCGAAAAAAGCGTGTACTAGCTATGTTATTCCCCACAGTTGGCAGCAGTGACTGTCGATCGGGACTTTAGTTGCCCCTTAGGGAGACCCTTGTAATCTATTTAAGGATTTCCTCGCCAAAGGAGACTTGCAAGTCCCATGCCTTTCTACTGACCACTGATTAGTCGATTTATCAGATTATACCCACCCATTCAAACATGTACAGAGTTGTTAAATGGTAAATTAAAACTGTACAATTTTTAAATTTTATTCGTAGTAAAAGATGCTGATGGAATATAATGCCGTAAAACTTGATAGCGCAGTGGTGATATCTGATGTATTCCATGAATATTTTAGTTCTGTTTATGAGCAATACATAACTGAACCGAATATGGAGGAGATAGTTACAGTGCAAGGACAATTACTGAAAAAATACGTCTGCTCGTTTGAAATTGAGTTGGCAATAAATTGTATATAAGAACATTTCATTGAATAGCATAGCTTTTAATATGCTCTTAACTTACTGTTTTATATTAGATACTAATTTTATTTCTCAATCAAACTACTTAATAGCATATATCCTTTAGTAAATATACTTTTATTGGCATATAAATAATAATTTATTACGTAAGGCATAAAAGTATTCAGTCAAAAAATGTGTAGGGGCTCTACAGTTTATAGTAGTCCCACTAAACACCTAGAGTCTGAATATATTCTCGGTGGAACTGGAAATGCAATATCAACTTCTCTGAAATGACAGTTTAGACATTTTTCATGTTTAAATTTTATGTTAACATTTCTCATTTTCCAAGTTATTGTTTTCTATAGACTATAACAACTGAAAGTATTCTAAATACAAAGGCTCGTACCAGCTGTTAAACATTTATTAATTATAGCAGCTCTAGAGAGTAATTATAAACTGTTATATCCACATGTGAATAGTAGATATTCGTCCAGAACGGATAAAGTACAGGAGGTTCGCTATTGTGAGGATTAAATTACAATAATATATTATTTTATTTATAGCCTAGAGCTTTTTTCTATTAAATGTTAAAAAAACAGCATAGGTTTATATACAAAAAACAAAAACTTTCAAATACATAAACTTGAGGTCCAAGTAATAGTTTTACTTAATTCTTAAATTAACTAGCCTTAACAGTAATTAAGTAGTACTTCAAGACTGTTTGGTGTTTATTTATAAAGGGAAGATGATTAAAGAAGCCCTCTCTCTTATAGGGTAGGTCTATGTGTGTTTTTTTTTTTTTTTTGATTTAAGGCAAAACACATCATAATCTGTTAGTGTACATCGTAAATAAAATTATTAAACTAATGTAACTTGTATTAAATAGATGAAAATTTTGTGGTTATATTATCAGAATGGCTCTACAAGTTAATATACAAGCAACACTCGTAGCACATTAATGTCTATGTAGGTCACGGTTTTTAGTCAGCTTAACCCTCTACTTGTACAGTGGATTTTGTGTTACCTAACAGGTACAGTGTGTTCTTTCAAGATGTGTTCTTTCAAGACGCCAAGGGGGAAAACAAAAAAAATTGAATCATTGAGCATATTTAGATTAAAAAAATATTTACGAGTATATATGTATTTTCTCTTACTGTTAACATACAAAAACAAATAGAAACTTTAAAACTAATAATGTCTTTTTCTTCTTTTTTTAGTTTAAAAAACACTTTGCAAAATGTTCCCTTTTTTAGGTGGGTTTGAGAAACTATCAATATTTCCCTTCTGTTGTTGTTTGTTCAACTTTAAATGGTAATATTCTTCTTTAGCTTATGGAGAAAATATTAAAGACATTAATTTTACGTTATAATATAGAAAAAACTAACAATTATTTTTGAAAAATACCCTTAGGATACATTTTGTGTCATGAAGCAATTTAGACATTTATAAATTAGCATACTTTTTTTGATAAATTTATTCTAGGTTAAATTTAATTATATTCATTCAATTTAAAATTATTTCGCTTGTATTTTCATGCTTCACGGTCACAACACACATAAATCAGATTTCATCAGAAATTATCGTCCTCTTCTGCTAAGTTATTTTCACTACTTATCTTTGGCCATCTTATACATCACCATTAAACACAAAGTTAGGTTTATGAATACGTTGAAACGTCGGTCCCTGTTAATAAGTAAAATATATTATTATCGTCCAAAAATTCAATTTGGTAAATAGTTTCTTATAACTAAATTTCACACAAACAGTACACTGGGGTCATTCAAGACCCCAAATAATTATTTTTTTTTTTTTTTTTAGAAAAAAACCACTTATGCATAGAAATTGAGAACAAAGCATACTTAATAGTCACACGCAGGTACATGAGTACAAACAAAAACAACTTTCTAGCTTCTATACTTTCTAAGAAAAGTACCATAAGAATGTCGTTGGAGTCCTCAAAGAATCACTCACAAGGTATGGTATCGTTCCCAATCACAAGGTATCGTTCCCTTTAACGATATGCTATAAAAATCTATCTATTTAGTTATTTGTTTAATTTGTCTCGTAAAACATTATATACAAGTTGAAATTAATTTTTTTACTAAGTATTGTAATATAAAAATTTATAAAAACTCAAATGCATAGATAATAGATCAACATGAATATCATATCAACTCAATTGATTCATGTAAACAATTTTATCATGATTTGACCATATGAATTAAACTTTTCTGTAATAAACGTATGGATTTTTTTTTATATATATATAGACAGGAAATATTTTTAGAATAATTATTATATTTAACATTAGAAACCAACATACAGCAAAACGAGGTATATAAAGAGAGGAATTAAATTAACTATCGTTACATACCATTTAGCAGTAAAATAAAACTCGTTTAATGTTTATTTTATTAGGCTCCGTGGAAGCGAGTTTTCCTGTACTATTAAACAGTGTACTCATTTAGTGTACATTGGTGTCCAAATGGCCGGTAAATCTTCCAGAGGCCATTAAGTGTTATGTTACTATTTAGTATAGGGAGTTCTTGTGTGCTTAAAAAAACGTATTTAAATTGAAGTATGTACTATTTATTAACTGTCAAATTAATACTAAGGAAATTAAGATATGTATATTCAGATTTTTGTCTTAACTAATTTACTGTTAAAAGTCTAAAAAACTTAAGTAAAATTAAATTTCCTATATATCACCCACATGATAGTAGAGTGTTCAAAAAATAACATCAATCTATTGGGATGGAAGGACAATTGCATATCTAATACATATTCTAAAAATTTGTTTACATTCCCGTAAAAAAATCTCAAGAAATGAAAAATATATGACCGAATGTTAGTTAATAACAACCAATTTTAATAAAAACTAATATCAATTGTGTGTTTTGATTATACAAAATAATACTTTGAAACCTAAATAATCTAAATTCATTATTTTTTTCAAGCTACACATACATAACCTTGAGAGAAATATGTAATAGTCTTACCAATAAATTCCTCTGAAAATTTTGTACCTGCCTTAACTATACATCCTATATTACGGTTTCATGTGATGAATATAAATTAATACATATAAAAGTTAACGCTCCTTTAGTTTTATTTTAGGGGAAACATTTAAATGTTTTTGTATTGTAATAAAATCAATACATGTCTATTTAAGCTGAAACGTATACAGTTTAATTCTTTGAACTTCAATAAAATTCAAGTTAAATGTATTAAAGCATTAAACAGTTTATTCACATAGTCGTTATGTTGTGAACTATTTGTATTTTTAGTATTTAAATCTGTTATAATTCTCGAACTTAGAATTATTTTATTATTGCCATTCCGAAGGTTACCATAATACATCTTTTACGTCAGTAAAGTTATTTTCGTGGAAAAAGTAAATAAAACTAACCTGGTAAAAATATTTGACACATATTAAAATGGTCATACCATGTAACAATAAAGCGAATAATATATAGTCTATAATAATAATAAAACATCATTGTATAATTCCATTCTCATTATAAATTATAATTGTTTCCCAAGTGTCAAATGGAAATGTCAGTTAGTCAACTCTAGATAGGTATCGTACGTAATTTTGACTTGTAGTTAGGTACTTTTTTGCTCAAAATTAGCTGTTTATCATGGCAGAAGTTTGACCAAAGCGCAGTGCTTTAGCCCCTCATTTAGTGTAATGTATGGATGTTGTGTTATTTTTATTAATTAAATTTCAAGACTTACAGAAAAAATACGTCAATTACGTACAATACATAGAAGTGAAAAAAATAATATTCAATAGGGACTTATGAGACTTAAATGTCACTGATATTTGTAATATAAGATAACAACATTTATTAACAATTGATCTTCAAATGTTTTTTCGTGTATTAGTGTTTTTCAATAAACAATTACCAATCTATAAACTGTGTTTATGAAGTTTATTGGTTGCGTAAAATGTACGTACTGACACCCTTAGTGACATACTCATCCGTGATACCTTTCTAGGGATAAAAAAACAATCAATATCTATGCTAAGGTAACTTTTGAATTATTAAGAACTCCAATGGCAATGATGCAAAACTTAAGGAAGAAGTCTACAGAAAATTAAAATAAAAATAAAATATTTAAATTTTTATTATTACCTTCGTCAACCAGCTCACAAATACGTAACAAATGTTAAGGCCGTTTCGACATCAAAGTGTCATATGTGAAATATGTGTTTCTAAACAGTTGCTTAGAAAAATTTATTTTCGTAATGTGTTTGTTGGTTATGTTAGTTTTTTATTTTGTATTAAATGTCTGAAGATGACACTTTGATGTCGAAACGGCCTTAACATTTGTTACGTATTTGTGAGCTGGTTAACGAAGGTAATAATAAAAATTTAAATATTTTATTTTTATTTTAATGTTATAAACAGCTCAGGGGCTAAAAAAATATGGGTTTTCTACAGAAAAAAATATTAATTTATTTTTAAAATTGGTTTGCTGTAAAATCATACTTTAAATGGCATTATTTATTTCATAACTATGTAAGTGTATTACGATGAAAAAAAAAACATAAATTATTATTCATTCATCAGATTGTTGTGGTTTTATATTGGGTATCATACCATAACAAAATGTTAAAGGGAATTATAACTGAAGGCAAACATACAATAAAATAAATATACAATCGTATTAATCAAAAATATAGTCGACTTTATACTGATAATAAATAACAAATTATCTTTCAATCTTATACGTTATTAAAAATGTAATGTGTTATAAAAATTACATTAAAAAATGTACGTGGTACTACTGTACCCACTATGCGTTAGATATTTTGAACTGAATTACCTCCATGCATCGCTAACATTAAATCAACGATCCCCTTTGAGTCCATTGTTCTCTACTCCATTATCACTAACTTGCTCACATCCACCACTACTTATGTTACATGTCTTTGTTTGTATCCGGTACTTTGGAAGTGATTGGATGACATTGTGTTTCCGTTACTGGTTCCTTCCCACGAAACATTATTCCCCGGCATGTTTCATAACTGTTCCAAATTGAACATGTTATTCCCGCCGTTTACAAAACGATCCTTTTTGTTTTATCCAGCAATAAGTATTTTAGTAATTTTGAGGTATTTATTTTTAGAATAGATCGTATAAAGAAATATATAATTTTTAGATACTTGATTTTTTCACCAAATTAGTACTAAGTACCTCTTAATAGTATTATACTATTTACATTACATTTTACTAACATGTCTTGGTTAGACTGAATAACATATTGTCAAATCATTCTGTCGTAAATTGTGTAACGTTCTACTTTTAATCCTTTACTTTGATACTAAATAGTGTATTTCAGCCGATATAATAATTCATTTTAACAATATAATGGATTATTTTTTACTACTTAATAATATTTTTTTACTGTCTAAAGAGAACCAACATTTTAAAAATAATTCCAGGTTTCATTAGAAAACGTGGTATATTGAAGTAAAACATTGTGTTTTAGGGTTACTTTTAATCGGGGTTTCACGTAGTTTAACTTTCTAATATATTATTTGAGTACTGCATCCCTTTTTCTATAATATGATTCTTAAAATCCATCATTTAAAAATATTACAAATAGGCTTGTTAAAAACAAATATGTTTTGTAATATAACTTTTATAATTAAAAAATGTTTTATATTGATTAATATTATTAATTTTTAATCACACTTCATATTAAAAATAATCCGATCCGAAAGATGGAATTTTAATAGTTTTTGTGTAAATATCAATTGAAGAGTATAAAAAATTATACGTGATTTCTTTATTAATGTAATAAATATAAACTTTTATATATATTGACAGCCAAAATACGGGGTAAAATTTTCATAAAATATATTAATAAAGCAGATTTTAACTAGTTTGATTTAAAGTAATACAATATAAATATGATTTTGGAAATAAACTATGATATACGTTTAGGTAAGCTATAGGAGTTAAAGGAGTTTTCTTTGTATGAAAGGCGTTTTTTTTCTCCTCCTACATCCAAATCATATTTACTACTAATTTCACTTGAAAATTAATTGATTTGTAAGATATTTACCTATATTCACAAAGAAATTCGATCAACCCTTTAAAAGTAATTTTATTCAGAACGCATTTTATACGGAAAGGATTTCATTTGATAAGATGTAAAAAATATGTCAAGATGGATTTGAAGGTAAATCAAACAAAAATGGAACTAAATCTTTGTTTAGTTCACAATTAAAATGCTTTTAGATTTTTTATTTTATCTTAAAGTTTCTGATGATAGGCTATTGTTAGTAGAGATAATAATATAATTTCAATAATATTTTATGTTTAAACATTTTTACATAAAATATTTTATGTAAATTTTATGTTTTACACATTTTACATCTATATACAAAATTAAAGTAGAAATTTATCTCAAAAGGAATAATACCGAATTTTTTAAACATTAAATAAAAAATTGTGCATATTTTCTTTTAAAACTAATGAAAATCATATAATCTATGGTATTTAATATCTAAATAATTAAAGATTTTAGTAGGCTGGGCGAGTCCTGATTGTTATAAGGCCGAGCTGATGACACGTCCCTAATGCAAATAATATGAGTGTTTCTTTCTTAATTGTTATAAATAATCTGACTTATTCCAAACTCCAATATACGGAACTACTGATTACCATTATAGTAAGTAAAAAATACTCAAATGGAAGCCAAAATCAATAAACTTAAATCATAGAATTATTTCAAACTGCTGTGATTGTTTAGTGAGTCTACTAAACGATAACATGAAAAAAGTTATTTCCAGGAGTTTACGAATAATTTAATCACTAACAGCCATTAGGTAGGCTGTACGTGTTTCCTGTCACACTCACACTGTCCTGTCACACTGTAGAGACATGTTAGCACTGCGTGATCATGGCTGGCCTACCATAACCAACCTCTGTCTCTCTTTATATATACTAAAATTTGATCAATTATTTGTGTCGTTAATTTTTCTTTACAAATTATAAGTATACTTAAGTACTGAAACAATATTAAATGATTAAAGGTAGAACTCTAAACCAATGGTTGGCTCGTTTTCAAGAATAGAGAGGTAAAAATAAATAAATAATTGAAACAAATTGAGGTATTTAAATCAGTATTTTGAACTTCATACATAAAAAGGTAAACACAAAAATAGTATTATAATTCGTACGTTAAAGATTTATGAAGATTCTTAAAAGATACTGTATCGGTTCATCGTTCTAAATTGTGTGCCTCAAGTTTTGATGTATAGATGCTATATGTTTAAGGAGGGGTAGATCATTTCCCAATACTTCTGTCTTCTCCCTCAGTTCTACCTCTCTACATCCCACTGTATCCTGCCACTTATTTCAGGATAACTTGTTATCAAACTTTAGATTTAAGGCTCAAATATTTTATGGATAAAGTATTTAGAAGTAGAACGCGTTGTCAAACATCAACAAATTCTTTTATAATGCACTAAAATATTTAAATAACTAATTTTTTTATAAATAAAAAACTGTATGTGACACAATCACCATTACTTTTTTTATATTTGGTACTAAAATATGATGTTATGTGTATTACCAAGTAAATAACCACTCTGTATGTATATGATGTGAATCTAATTTTATTATTATAGAAACAGTTTAGCTGATAATATTTAGTAAACGAGTCTAGTTAAGTGTTGATTTAATTAATGAGTATGAAATGTGTATTTTATGTAATTTAAATTATGTTTTTAGGATCAGTTGAATTTTTATTGCATTAGTTAAATACGAACGTAGAAGCTTTGTAGGGAGTTTTGAAGCGGTATTGATTTTAGACAGAGAATTTATTGTTATTGGGGTTAATAATTTCTCAGGATACAAAGACAATATATTTTTCGTAACTGGCCTTGATAGCTGTTTAGCTTACTGCAACAAATTAAACTGTCAATCAATCAAAAGTTATATGCGTTAGTAAATTGTTTTTATAATGCTGGAGTTATCTAAATAATGGGTACATGTTATTTTAAGTAACAGAATACAACATTATTCTGTATACATATTTGTATTATATTAGCCGAGCTAACATGTATATTTACTAGGTTAAAAGCAACGAAATGTTATTTGACTAGATTAAGGTGAAAACCTAACTTTACTAAGTTGAAAAGAAAACCCAAGTTGTGCCAAATAAACAAATAAATATATTAAGTAATTTTAATGAACTACATAACGTAATCAAACAGATCATATTCAGCTCCCCTGATTTAAGATGAATGGTTATTTTTTTATACAAGAAAATGCAGCTTTTCATTTATTATCTCTTCTGATAACTGATTCGAAGATAACTAAGGTTATTACGAGTTAGTTATCTTCAAATATAACCTTACTTCCAAATTTCACTTCTCGAAAAACACCTAAAATAAAGTTTAATATTTCATATATCTGGTACGTAGTAATGATCATATCACAACACGTAAAATCAATTATCATTTTATGGTTCAGGGGACCATAAAATGATTTTATAAAATTTAGTGTTTTTATAATTTATTATTGTTAAATATGGTAGATTTTCAACCGTTCGAATTCTTGACTATTTTTAATAAAATATTTCACATTTTCTGTTATTCTTAATTCAATCAACTTATATATTTTCTTGATATTTTCACTGGCCACCATTACTGTAAACTTTACAAAGTTTGACTTTTGAGTTTGTACTGTGTATTGTAAATTCATTAATAATTTAAAGAATAAATCGTTATAAATTCTTTAATTTTACCTTACGGTCCACTGGATTTTACCTTTAATAAACCACTCAGTGCCCACCATAACTCATTATAAAAATAAAACATTAAACATTTTACAGTTGAAATAGAAACGCATGTTTTAGCCCGCTGAAGGTAAGATTGCACAGAAAATTTAATAGGCCTGTTGACTATATACCGGGGGCTTGGCATTTTGGTAAATGAAAATACCTCAACCTCAAAAAGAACCTACCTCAACAGAAAATAATATAAAAGTAAATAATATTTTAAGGATTGATATTTTATTATTTAAAAATAAGGAAATGTACATTTTTTCAGATATTAGTGATCAGAGACATGATTAAATTGATAGTAGTGATGTGTGTGTGTGTGTGTGCGTGCGTGCGTGCGTGCGTGCGTGCGTGCGTGTGTGCGTGCGTGTGTGCGTGCGTGTGTGTGTGTGTGTGTGTGTGTGTGTGTGTGTGTGTGTGTGTGTGTGTGTGTGTGTGTGTGTGTGTGTGTGTGTGTGTGTGTGTGTGTGTGTGTGTGTGTGTGTGTGTGTGTGTGTGTGCGTGCGTGCGTGTGTGCGTGCGTGTGTTTGTGTGCGTGTGTTTGTGTGCGTGTGTTTGTGTGCGTGTGTGTGTGTGCGCGTGTGTGTGTGTGTGTGTGTGTGTGTGTGTGTGTGTGTGCGCGCGCGCGTGCGTGCGTGCGTGCGTGCGTGCGTGCGTGCGTGCGTGCGTGCGTGCGTGTGTGTGTGTGTGTGTGTGTGTGTGTGTGTGTGTGTGTGTGTGTGTGTGTGTGTGTGCGTGCGTGCGCGCGTGCGTGTGTGCGTGCGTGCGTGCGTGCGTGTGCGTATGCGTGTGTGTAAAACAATTATTCTTATTATTAAAGTCAGGACTTAAATTTATGTTCGTATACAATATTTCAATATTATTGATTCTTTTGTTAATCCCTCTGGTCTGAGGAAGGTGAGCGTGGTTCACCGAAATCGATCACCATAATATTTGTGCATTTTGTGCTTGTATTGTAGTATATTTGTGCATTTTGTGCTTATATTGTAATAAATTTGTGTTGTGTGACGTTTACTTGTACTGTATATGTACCAACACGTATTATGCTAATTAAAAAACAATATTTTACTAAACAATTGGAATGTGCAATTTTATGTTTATATATTACACAGAAGAATTCAAAATTAAATAAACTAAAAACGAAAAAATAGACTTTACAAGAGGTCTATATAAGAAGACACACAATAAACTATTAAGGCCTATCTACAGCTACAACGAGCTCTAAGATGCAGGTAATGCGAGATAAGAGCTTTGTTCTGCTCCTTGGCTTTAGGTAGTAGGGATAAGTAGCTTTCTACAAGACGACTAAATATCACTTTTAATAAATTAAATAACAAACTAGTTTTTAATACATTATACAAACATCGTGGTATACGATGCTGTTTTGTAATAGCTTTCTAGGGCAATATATGCTCTATATTAAAATATATTATTAGCCTGTGTTTAAATTTATTTAGTAGTTGATTTTAGCTTGATAATAAAAACAATGAGTTGTAGTTTATACAGCAAAGTAGACGTAATGAAAATGTTGTATAAATTATTAAACTTTATATTTTATATTCACAGATAATTAAAATAAACTGGTCAATCTGAGCATGTTTGCTTCTGAAATAAATACAATTAAGTGTTTCTGTTAAATAAAAATAAACATTGTTTGTATTTACGAGTGTAATATTTTTTTAATTATACCTTAGAAATATACAAAATACGCATTAAAGGTATGTTCTCTAACATAATTATATTTAATGTAATCTTAGATTAATTATAATAAATTTGGTTACATCCCACTAAACTAAACTGTTTTTAAAACTCCAAAATATATTTAATAACCCAAACACGACACTGCTTTTAACTAGTTTTAATTGTGTCTTAGAAATATTAAAAAACTTAAAAATAATTTAAGTAAACAGTTATCATTTTTCCAAAAAACTGTGCATATCACTGAATTGCTTGCAGCTACTGTGTGTTATTTATCTAAGAATAATTGTCATGGGGGGAGTAAGTGAGTGTAAAAGGGTTGGCATAAGCTTTTCTAACCAAACACAAATTACAAAATAAAATGGGCATCAGGTGTTTTGGAACAGATATTTCAGTTGAATGAGAATACATATAATATTTGTAAAAGTCTTCATTTTTTATAAACTACTTTTAACTTAACAGCCAAATTACGTAAACCAATGCATATTTACCCTATTATTCAACAGTTACTTTTCATAAATATTTCCAAGAAACATTTATCAAACCTCTATTTTTCAAATGACCATTTATTTTAACATACAAACTGTATAATAGTCAGTGCAGGTCAATTTTCTTGTTATCATTGTTAAATATAACGTTAACCGCCTTCACCTTTTATCAATGTCAACTTATCTTGTATATCTCCCATTAGAAAACACCGTAATTATAATCCTGGTTACTGAAAAATAGCTAACTTTAATTTTCCATTGTGATACGTAAACGTGTCTAATTTTGAATAGTTCTATATATTTTAACAAACTACAAACGATGTTTGTGGATCGATGATTCTGAATGAATGAAAAAGCCTTTATTTTATTAGCAAAGTTAGGACTATTCCACTGAAATGTTTTTAGGTGAAAACTACTAAATTTAACCATATTCTAACTTTCAGATAATAATTAGTCTGTGTAGTACAGTTGCATCCAATCATTAAAAAATAAAGATTATATGGTCTTAAAAACAAACTCTTTTAAGATAATAGCTATAATTGTTAATTTTAGTTTCAGATCAATATTTAAAATAAGGCTATGCCCTAAAATCCCAACTTCTTCTCACATCGTGGTTTATATACATTATAAATATGTGTAGATAGTGTGAAAATTTGCTCTATAAAACAAAGAGGAACATTACCTTATTTCGTGCGTACACAAAATAAATAAATAATCCTGTTTTACTGCTGGTACATTAAATATAAATAATTTGGTATAAATTAGTCAATGTTTAGTAAAAAAATATATTTATTAAAACATAATAAAAATTCTCAAATACATCTCATTCTGTATTATGCCAATTACTGTCGTATACAATTCACTCGACACACAAGTGGACTTTGTTTAGTTGATTGCCAATCAATAACAGGTGTAAAGGAGCTTGTTAGTGGAGTTAACGAACCGAGTAATTAGAACATTTATAATACACGTTTTATAAGTCACTAATGGTGCTTATCACTATTACTTCCTGCGGTAATTAAAAACTACACAATTAAAATTTAAAATACAATGATTGCAATCATTTCATAAAAATTAATTAACTTTACGGTGAGTGTGCAAAATAGCTCACGTATGAAAATATAGTGTTACATTTCAGTAAAATCAGTTTATACAAACTATTAATGGAATAAAAACCGATTCCATTAGGTATTGAAAGTTATATTAGAATAACAAATTAAAATTATAAGATATTAATAATGATATTAACTAATATTAACATGTTCTGAATTAGGAGACATATTTAAGGTTAATAATATTTCAAACAAATTTAAAATGCTTTTTGATAGTTTATCTTCATAGAATATGAGAAGAAAAATAAATTTATTTCATAATTAAAAAATAATGAATGGTTTGTTTAAGTTAGAAGAAAACTACTTCCAAGTGACTTCCCTTGATTGGAACCACCAAACTTTGACTTATTATATATATAAGTGCCTCAGTTAAGGGGCTTGGCAAAACGTGGAACGTTTAATTATCTCCTAATTGGTTCACTTCTCGATAACATGTAGAGAGATTTAATTGGTATAATATGACCACCAAACTTTGACTCATTATATATAAGTGCCTCAGTTAAGGGGCTTGGCAAAACGGGGAACGTTTAATTATCTCCTAATTGGTTCACTTCTCGATAACATGTAGTGAGATTTAATTGGTATAATATAACCACCAAACTTTGACTCATTAAATATAAGTGCCTCAGTTAAGGGGCTTGGCAAAACTGGGAAGGTTTAATTGACTCCTAATTTGTTCACTTCTCGATAACATGTAGAGAGATTTAATTGGTATAATATAACCACCAAACTTTGACTCATTATATATAAGTGCCTCAGTTAAGGGGCTAGGCCAAACTTGGAACGTTAATTATCTCCTAATTAGTTCACATCTCGATATTATGTACAGAGATTTAGTTGCTTTTTTAGCATATTTTTTTTTTATTTATCTTATTTATTTATTTTTTATGTTTGCTTAGGTTGAAGATGTTAAGTGACAGTTTATAATATCCTAATAAAAAAAGCTTACGCTTGTTAGTTCAAACATTTAACATCCTTTATATATAAAAGGTGATAATTTGTATTTTGAAAAAATATATACTTGTTTACATATGAAGTAGCATGTGGTTATATGTAGTTATAAACACAAGTATAACCACAATGCTCTAATTCTCCTGCAGCTCAAGATGTCAGATAAATAGAAACAACTTAACCAAGAAAAACGGGAATAATTATAAACAATACTAGAGTAGAAGAGTATTGTATAGTTAAATTAATAAAACATATATACAGATATATATTAATGTATAGTATGTTTTAAAATGTATTTATAAAATTTGTGAAAACTAACAAAGTTTGGTAGACTACAAATATTATTCAGTAATATACAATATAAAATTACAATATCCAAGGCTAAATACCTCACAGACAGTTCAATTAATGGAATATGGGCACCAAAAAAACCTAAAAGATAGACATATTATTAGATTAAAAATGAATAAATAATTAGTACTTGTGATGAAATTGCAGAAAAAAATTTAAATAAATCTATATTGGTCTAAAATTAGATTAGGACGTCAATTATAGAATAAACATTTAAAAACTAGATGATTCAAAATAAATCTTCTCCAATATAAGCTTTAGGTTAAACAATATGAAGTAGAATGATATATTTCCCATTTTTTAAATAACAAATTTATGAGTTATTCTATATACGAGTAATTTAATAAAATACTTTAAATGGTAATAATTTTCTTTTTGTATTTATAAATATTAATTAAATTGTTGCAAAAAATATAGGTTAGAGAACTTCTCCCCAACATCAGACATTTAAATTATGTTTATTGTTTATTACTACACAGTGATTTATTCAGCTACCATTATAAATGACTACTAGTGTACTAGTAGTATTGTTGCAGTTAGGATCCAATTTCACTCTATGAATGGATTGGCACTTTTTTACAACAGGCCGATATTTGCTGAATATTGAAATGTTACCTTTATCTTTAACATGGACTTTAGGTCCTGATTATTAAAAAGGGTGGTGTAGTTAGGTAGGGCATAATGCTAAAATTATGTTTATAAACTCTCATAATAATATATAACGTTTTACTTGAACATACGTATCCTATCTTATTTTAAACTTATTTTTCTTTTTAGTATAAACCTTACCATATTTTTTCTAAATGTTAGTGCTCTAACGTTCTCCCTTTTGGGGGGGGGGAGACGAGGAATATTTAATTGTTAAAGATATATCATCAATAAGATTGCAAAATAGCAGAAAAAGAAATAATTCTACGCTATATGTAATTTATAGGACACGTTACGTTTTGACATAAAATATTATTTTATTTTAAATAGGAGTACGTTATGGTTCAAATAGCAAAGCTACGAACTACTTTAAAAAAAACAAATAAAACAGCCAATATATCATTGAATCAGTTTAAATTACAATAAAGTTTAATTGGATGTTGTGAGATAACCTGTGAATTTTTTATAAGAAAAGATCCTACGACTACTCAAAAGTAACCTCTAATTTGAATTAAAATGAACATTTAATCTAGTATATTTTTTATTTAATTCATATTTCATAAAAAAAATCGTTAGTCATACCTATTTTATGTCTAAAATAACTGTGGACTAATATTGTTTTTAATTCTTTCTCAAACATTATATATGTATAAGTATAAAGTTCAATTAATTCGGCACTTGAAAATAAAATTTTTTTGAAAAGTATTGAGTTTATTTTTAATTTACTTCATAACACTTGACTTTTTTTAGTTGACCATATAGAATAATTTTTAAACTATATAATTTATGACTATTTCTGTGATACTTGATTTTATATTAGTACCCATTATGTTGTAATTTTTTGTGTCAAAATAGTTATTAATTTTTAGAATAGTAAAAATAAGAATTACTATAAATATATCTTTAAAATATTTTGGAAATATAACTTGTTCTGCAAAAACCCAATGTTATTAATCCATGCGTCCAAAAGGTTTGTTTACTGATTTAATATAATTATGTTGGCACTGAAATAATATTAAATATAATACGTTAATTGTTTTGTGTATAAAAAGATATCATTTCATTTAAGTTTTCAATTATATACAAATGTATGTAAAACAAATGTTTATTTTATTCTAATGACAGTTTATTTTTACAAAAAATGTCTTAAGCTATGTTGTTTTTGTTGAATCATAATGTAAACCATTTATTTAATTGAATATATTATTTAACTATTAAAGAGTAAAACAACTTCAACATTGAGAACATTTCTAGGCTTTTCCAAGCATTTCTTTCCAAGTATTTAATGATTCAAAGTTTGGTGTGTCCAATTAAGGAAAGTCACATGGAAAGTAAACGTTTCTCCAAAATTGGTAACATCGCTAATTATAACATAATTAATCTAATACGTGTATTAACTCTCACTGTTTATAGTATTAAAAATACTTTTCTCTATTTATACAATGTTTTTATTTATACAATTTTTATTTTCGTGGAGTTAAACGTCTATGATTTATATGTGTTATTTGAAATATATTTTATTTGCTTGCAATGACAGTTGTGTTTTCACACACCCAACTCTAAAGAACATGATAAATAAATTATGGCGTTGAAGAATCTGGCTTTCAAACCAAACATTTTCTTCTTGGTTGCTCGAGGGGAAGATTTCCTAAGTAACGCTTCCAACTTCACTTAAATATTTATTCTGGTTCTCTTTAGATAGTACTTAATATAAGGTTTTTATTTTGTAACCAGTGTGCAATTCTTCTTTGTAAAATGGATGTTGTTTTCATTTCCATGACATGATGTATACTTCTAAATTCTTGGAATTATTAAACAAAAATAAATGTATTTTATAAAACATTTAAATCGTTCTTAAACATTTGTTACATATTTTCTCAGTTTAAAGTTTAGAGTACGGAAGTCAACGATGACAAGATATTTGAAAATTAATACAGTGTAAAATTTGTGTATGGACATTGATTCCATCGTAAAATATACGAAAATTAACAAATCAATATAACAGCCTAACCTAATTCAATATAGCAGTAATGAAATCAGTCACAAATGTTGTAAATTGTAAATGTTAATTATAACTCTACGATAATCTATTTTCGTGTAGTAAAATTTTATAATATTAAGAAATTTGCAATAAAATGTATGTAGAGTAAGTAAATGATTTTATAAGCACTCTTAATATTTAATTATTTCAATAAATTGTGTTGTTTATCATATGTTATCAATAAACAGTGATTTTTTTACGTATAGCTCTAAAATTAATGGATAATCTTTTACTTAATTTACATAAAAGTTATTACATAATTTAATTACGTGAATTAAACCATTTTATTTAAATCGTTAAAGTTTTTTTTAAATTTAAATAGCAAATTATATGTGATAAAATATTAATGTTTTGCAAATTAAAATCGAAAATCAATGGTTTCTACTGGTTTAGTTCAAGTAATTTAAAATAGTTTCCAAAAACGTACATAAAATTTCTCCCCTCATATTTACCCATATCTTGACGATAGGCGTCTTATGAATTAATTGAATGAATAATAAATAGTGATTTTAATTTCGTACGAGATAAAAAAGATAAACAAAATTTAAGTATCCATTTCAAGGACATACAAAGCCAGACCCCTTTCTCAATTTGATCATTTTACACTTTGTGTTTGTTTGTTTTTTTAAAACTTCGTTTGTGTAAATATTACATCCGAATGTGTTTTCTATTCACCATTCATGTTTGTAATACATTCTGCATATGTTAGAGCAACATCCAAATTGAAGATTATTTTAAACATGTTTTGAAACAATTTTTAAAAGGGAAATTTACGCATAAGGGGTGGCTTTCTTCAGCTACAGTTATTATAAAATGGAATTAACTGTTTGGGATTCAATAAATAAAACATACAAAACTTTCAAAATTGTATTTCCTACCTCAATAAATTTTGTTTAGATTTCAAACCATTCTAACCTGCTTTTGGTTATGTAAGAATTGACAGTAAATTAAACCTAACATAAAAACCAACGTGGACATTTTAAAATTAATTAAAGAATGTAACAAATTAGAAAAGTTAAGGTGTATAAAATATTCAATTTATTTCTATTTAACACCATTCATACTTTCTTAGCAAAAAATAATTTTAAAAATTGCCTATAATTGCATAATTTTTACAGACACAAGCTTATAATGTAAATATATACAAAAAATATGGACAATAATGAATACGCTGTCAGACCCCTAAACTTAACGCATAATTTATGAAAATAGTTTACATTACAATCAGATAAAATGTTAGATCATTTGATAAAGATAATCTGGACTCAAATATGTGAGAAATAAATTGTTTATAAGGTCAAGTATGGTAATATACGTTTTGATTCTTATATAATAATGTCTTTTGTATCATATACAAATGTTTATTTCGTATCTGTTTAGTGAATAATTGTTATATAAGACTTCATTGTTATTTCAGCAAAACTGAAGTTCAAAATAATTGTGATGCCATTATTGAGTGACATTATTAATATTAAATAAACTGTACTTTAAACTATTAGATCACCATTATCTAACCAGAGAAATAACAATGAATAACATGAACAAAATAACAAAAACATGGCGTATAATGACTGAGTGGTTCACTACTTACATCCAGCTCTTGAATTTCCTGTTTCAAATACTGGGACTAAGAATGTTAATATTGGGATTTATGTTTCCAAAGTTGGCCCATTATCGTGAGGCATTTAGGACCATGGGAACTAACAGGTCGGTACCCAATGTATAAGTAACACCCAATAAATCTTTGTGGGTCCATACTACTACTATTTAAATATACTAAATACTGTATTATGTATTATTAAAATCAAATACAATATTGATGTATATATATTAATATACCATGTCAAGGACGTAGGTGGGAGTGCTGTGAACGACGTAGGTAATATGGGGAGGAAGTTGGATTTACTGTCAATGGTAAATTATAAACACACGTTTTGTTGTTTCACAACAGGTAGTTTGGTTTATAACTGTAATCCAGCCACTTGGGTGCTAATTTTTATGAACGTGGTTGGTGAGGTGTTTCTCTTAGTTAATATTGAAATGATGTCCACTGAAAGGTTGCTATCTTAATGAACACTCCTAGAAAAGTGTAGGGTGGTCAGGTTTCAATGTTGTTCAAGTCAGGGAAAAGACTACAAAACTTGTAATGATTCCAATCATAAGACATAAACTATATCGTTTCTATTTCACGATACTCTGTAGGTCCTTGGTTATTCCGGCTATTTGTATAGTAATAAATAATCCTTTCTCACTCAAACCGTGTTATTATTAAATGTATATTGCTCCAAATATACTAACTACCCTAATATATTTTAAATTATCACCTTAAATAATAAACTAAATAAAAATGTTATAATAACAAATTCAAAATTGTGCACGATGTTTCTTGTCACCCATGTTTGTTAAATATTGAATATCCATATGTATTACTATTACGAGTACTATAAATTAAATTTATGGTAAATAAGAAATGTTTTAATTGAAGAAATATTATTGCCATTGAAACCCAATACAATACACAATACATTATTTGTGTGTTGTAATGCAATACATTTTCAAACTAAAAATACTAAAGCTCAATTCATGCTGAAATATTTAGAAAGAAGAAAATTGGGACTTTCTGAGGAACACTAAGGAGCTCCAACCCTTAATACAACACTCCCTCAAGGGGTTACGAGCACTGTTTCGAGACGAAAAGAATTTTATACCGTCGTAAATGACCTTTAAGAAAAACCACAATACATTCACGGACAAATAACCTTTATTGATAGCTAACCATGCTAGTGGTAGTTTTTTTTTTTTTTTTTTACATCCTATTAAAAAAAAAAATATCTGAATTTTAGTCAATATAATAAATATTTTTAACAGCTTAAATAAAAATAATAGGTTGGAAATGTGTGCTAATAAGATTGAATTATTAATTTTAAAAATAATAAAATCTACCTTCTCATCAAAGTTAAAAGGGTGTGAAGCAATAACTAGACAATGAAATCCTTAAGCATTAAACGGCATAGTTTGGAGAACTAGCTAGTATGAAAGTAACTTTAATTTTTCAATAAAAACAGCGATCACGAAGGATGTAAAATGCATAGTTACATTATGTAGTTAAATGCTAATAAGTTATATTTTTCTTAATTACACCTTCCATCGAATTAATTATGATTTTCTTTGGATAAATAAGGTGTATTAAATGTATTAAAAATATTGAACTCATTGCCAATCAAGAGTTGATGTCTATCTATTCAATGAAAATACCAATTTCAAAACAATTGGCTTGCCTATATTCTCTTTTTCCAACATTCAAGAACCAGTATTTAATATTTTCACTAACTATACAATCAAAAATTTTCTTATTATGTCTTAATAATGACTTTGTTTCACGCTTACACTTACATCATTATACAGTTTTATGCAGTGTCAATGACATTCGTATGTAGTTTATATTAAAAATAAATTACTTTCGATTTATTTTGGAATTAAAATAAATATTTTATAATCACACAAAAAGCCACTGACACAAATATAATTACACACGGGTAGTAGCCGTTATGAACTATGATATCACGGTGGTTTACTGTTATCAACTACTTGGGAAACGAGGGTTTAGAGGCTAAGTCCCTAACATTCGCAGGTAGTTTAAATAAACTCTTAATCTATGTTTTAAAAACTTTCATAAAAAAGTATGTTATATTGTAGGCAATTATAGTTAAAAGGTCACAGTATTTATTTAATTCGGTAAAATTAAATTCTATACCGCAATTACTTCATCACATGTACATATTTAACCGTTTATCAAAGGCTACACCTTCAGTTTAAGTTACACAATAATTATGTACAAATATTTTTTTACAAAAGAAGTTGTTTTATTTACTAACATTAAAATTTAGTATCTGCATTCAGAAAAAATTGATACGGTGTTGTTTTAAAATCATGTTATTACCCTAGAATGTACAAAGCTCATGTTGAGAAGAGCTGCTTAGGCAAAGTTATAATTGAATTTGATTTAGTTACTATTGCTTTCTGAATATATCTTTACAGCTACCCTATATATATAGGCAGTATTATTGGACCAATACGACGCAAATTTCAACCTCATATGTAATGTTTTAAGACCTAAAATAGACAACAGTTTGATCGTAAGGAGTCCACTTCCGATTACATTGAGTTAGTAATGTCTATTAGCTCAAAACGATACTAACATGCAAGGTATGTAAATTGTAGGTGTTAAATCAACAATAATTAGTCTTGAAGAAGCACGTGAATCTTTTGGTATTCGATCTCTAATTACGTAACTACATTAACTGCTGAAAGAAATCTATCAGTAGATTTAAAGTTTATGGAAAAGTTAACTAAATTTTTGTTAAATATTGGTTTTGTAAGTTTTTGAAACAGTGCTTTTGTATATAATCATGTAGTTGTGTAGAAAATATTCTAAATAGTAAATTTTTGTAAGTACCATACAAAAAGTTTGTAGTAGATATAAGGCCACTTTAATGCATAATATTGTCATCATTAATATTTTTTTCATAATCTATATTTTAGTTTTTTTAAGAAATTCCAATACTATCGAAATATTGTTTTGCAGATAAACATTGTAAAGGTATTTAATTTATATACTCCCATTATATCATTACATATTAATATTTCACCACTTATCACAGACCAGACTATATCAGAATCTGTATTAGTATAAATCTTATACAAAATATTGGACGAATGATTACTTAGGATACGCCATGATACAAAAAGTGTATTAACTTTTTATCAGATAAGCATGATGTTACTTAGGTTAACTAGTTTAATTACATACAGAAACCTGCTTCAAACTCCATTGAAATTAATACTCAGATACTAATCAACTGGTACGTAAATAAAAATCACTTAATTAATATTTTAATATAAGCTGTATTCACAATTCTGAACAACCGAAAGTGACCAAATATGAAGTTTATATTATTTATTAAAAATTTTCAAATTAAACTCGTTAATTTTTCAAGTATTAAGAAAAAATATACGAAAAAAGTCATAGTTAGTTGTCAATACTTATTTTATACCCTTTAATAATAACATAGCTTTAAGTACTCGATATTTAATCGTTATTAGATACAACTTTTAAACAGTTTTGGTTCATTGTGTAAAATTTCTTTGTTAAAAATGTGTTGTATGCCTCCTAAAAAAACTATGTGTCTTTTAAGTTTTAAAATGAAAAACTACTAAACGAACCCTTTAAACATCTGTAGCCATTCTATAGCAATTTTAACTCCACACAACAAAGTAATAAAATGAAAATAGAAAAAAGCTAACCTTTTGCTTTTATACTTTAGATAAGCCGTTAATTGTATTTCAATGATTTAGTTTGAAAACTCCATTCACACAATAATTTCAATACTTCATAAAAGTGATTGATTTATATAACTCAGTATGACTTGATCGGCCCTGTATGATTATTATTTATTATTGTGAACACTACAAAAAAATGTATAAAACCTTGAGAACCAACATATGTATCGTTTATTATCCATACGCCAAGTTGCATCAACTGACTACCAATAGTTTATATTATTGATTGAGTATCTTATAAAGTCCAATTTAGAATGGTTCAGTTGTAATCCTAAAGATCGTAGTTTGTCATTTCATACGTAAGCTGTTAATGTACAGGGAGACTTTGTAACTTAACTGTAAATGAGCAGTATACGTCATAAGGGATCTGGCAGCAGAGCTCACAAAGACTTTACCACAGAAAATACCATTGTGTTTCATTTATTAATTGCTTCGAGAATTTATGAGCTTTGTTTCAAATGTAAGGGACATGACATAGCTTATGTTTAATATTTCCCGTATTAAAGCGACGGGGTGATTTTAAAAACATAATTATTAATTATATGAAACCCAAAGTGTTTCATGCATTAAACATGGCCATAGGGTGTATAAAACAAATGGTCAGTAAGTATTATGTTTTAGTAATAGGGAACGATTTTTTTACATATTTTGTGATATGTATATAGTTTTGATTGAATAATTTAAATCAGTAATATAATTCTCAGCAATTGGGAATTTTTTTATATAATACTATTAAATATTATGTCCTGAAATGTAAATTGAACCCCTACGTAAAACAATTTAATTGGATAGCGTATGTAATTTATTTATATTTGGTTGGTTTGATTTTATGTCCGGAAAATAAATGGTATATCATATTAACCCAGGTTAGTAGAGATAATTTCTAAGCCATGAATATTTATTTTTGTTTTCAAAAAAAGTTACTATGTGGAAAAAAAGTGTTCCAATTTAACACAAAAGTTCCTTCAGTATAAAAAATTGATAATGATGATTATCTGTGTCAATTTATGTTTTAGATTCGGGAGTGAAAGATGTTATCTTAATGATTCTAAAAATGTCAGGTCCTATGTACGCAAAAACGTATTGTAGGAAAAATAAGTAGCTTTTATGTGTGTATGAGTTTTCTTGGACGAGAAAAACTCCACATTATATAACTCTTATTTTTGAAAATGAAAAAGCTATGATAAAAATTGTAGTTTTTTATCTTCATTATGAATCGAATTAGTTAAAGTCTATTAATCCCAGTGAGTTATCCACCTAAGTCCAAGCCAGTGGTATTTCGTTTGTAAACATATTAACTGTTTCTGCCATCTTTTTATTTGTTCCAATATTCGTATTTTATTAAAGTATATTTACGAGATATTTTATGATACGAACTACACATATATCTAGTAAACACTTGCAGTATCCCTTTTATAATTTAACTTTTCTTGAAAATTCGGTATAAAGTTATACAATGAAATGCCAGCTTAGTCTGGATGACTATTGATCATAAAGTTATACGGACACTCTGAGTACTTTAGTTCCACGCCAGGTCAGGTCGTTATTGAGTTGGGAAAACTACATTTTTGACTGTGTATTTTGTTTTCGCAGTAATTTGTATGAGATGTTTATTTATTGTTGTACTAGCTGTACCCACCCACTTCGCCAGTCATAATATTGTGTTTGATTATATAATCAAAATGTGCAGCAAGCTTTCAATTTACACTATATCCAATTTATATCCAATTTTGAACAGCTGATGTTATGTATAATTTACTACTGTGCTCGATCATTTCTCACTTTAAAAGTTTAGCCTACCACAATTCTATTGAATTTATTTTTATTTGACAGATTTAATACCATGGAAAATTTGGAGGCCAGTGGGACTGATTCCTAATGTCGGAAAAATCCTTTCTTAATGAGCCTCTAGGTGCCAAGGTAAACCTATGTATAAAATTACAAGTCAATTGGACGTATAGTTTTGGAGAAATAGTGATGAGTGGTAATTGGCTTTTGTGTATTATATATATACCTAAAAGTCCCTTGGTTTCAAAGTCTAGACAAATCGGTAAGTCTACTTTTGAGGGCACGATTGTTGTAGTTGACTCTGAATCAGTGAATTGTCGGGTTTCTCGCCATATTTAGGCATGTCCTGTGAACTGGCTATGTATTTTTTCAAATTAAATTGTAAATTTTTCGACTAAAATTAGTTTTTCTCTTGGATAAAAAAGTGTCAAAGTTTAGAGAAATCTTTAAGTCTAATTTTACAAGGCGCAAAGTATGGTAATTGTCTCTGAATCAGTAAAATATCATGTTTCCAGCCATGTTTAGCCATGTCTAATGATCTGGCTGTACATGTGTTCAGGTTAAATTGTAGATTTTCCCATTGAATACAATATGTTCTCCTAGATAACAAAGTTTCATAGTCTACAAAATTCTGTACGTCTACTCTTAGAGGCTGTAAATTAACCAATTTTATTTACACGCACAAATTGAAAATCTAGCTCTACCTAAGGATGAAGGAGGTGAGATAGAGCAAAAGGCCAAAGTTGTAGATCGTCTCAAATCAGGCACAGAAAACGGTGTTAGCCTTGCTGTAGAACCTTTCATTTAGCCGCTATAGTCCAATTAGAGAAACGCTGTTTTTGGCATTTAAAATTGTTGGCACTTGAAAGGGTGCCATCTTCGATTTACTAAGAATTTTTCAAAATCTCTTCTTATTGCACATCTAAAACATACGAGCATTGACTGTACAAATGTTCAGCCTCGTAGGCTTAGTACTTTTTTAGTTACAGCGATGAGTGTGTGAGTCATTGGTATTTGCCTTTTATAGATATAGATGAGTCTCGTTATGTTAAATTTTTGTAACTTTAAAAGTTGACTACCTAGCCATATATCAACATATAGGATATATATGACTATTTCATACAAATAAAAATTAAAATTAATGTAGCTTTAAGCCAGGTGATAAATTAGCATACTTTGCATGTTTGTATCTTGTGCAAAACGTTAACAATATGTTTTAATCCCTTAATAGGGTCTTTATATCTGTTAGTGGCTGGTAGTTGTAATAAATTGTTTTTCGACTTTAATTACATATTAGGTAGGGCTGTTACTAAAATTCAATAAACACTCTGAAACTTTTCTAAATGTAGATTTATAATATATTTTAAATTCTTATAGATATTTTGAATAAAGGAAAATATTTTCTTTTTTACAAATATCATTTCAATTATAAAAATATTTAGGAATGTTTAGAATACGATTAAATAACTTATTGTAATACAAATTACAAAGGCCAACATTTGTAAATGATAAATTTGAAAATGTCAAGTATTTGTTAAATAAATGTGTTATTAGGGTTGTGTTTACTAATCCGTATCACAATTGCGTACTACTTTGACACAATTTTCATATTTTTCTGAAAAAAGCCTTACAGCAAACAATATTGTAGTGATAGAGAAGTAGTATATTATTTACAAATTTAATATATTTAGCAAATTAAACATTATTTTCAATGTTTCATTTATACAGATTTTAACATTTTTTAGTTAATTATTGGAAAACACAAAGTTCTACATTAGAAAGTTTCTTTAAGTCGACCCAAAAGGAATTTCGTTAACATTCTTTAAAAGCCTGATCCACTTTATTTGAAGCATTCTTCACCATCTTATAACTCAGGTATACATAGGTCTGGTGAGCAAGGAACACTGATGATTTTTGTATTAGGGAATGTAGAAATTGAAATTACTGATGATGATTTCTTTTTAATATGTTACCTTATGATAACCACAAATAATGTATTATCAAAAATTGTTAACCATTAAGTTGTTCAATTTTGGTCTATTGGTGGGATTAATTAACCAAATTGTTATTTATTATTTTACAAATAAAATACTACGTTCTTCTTTTACACAAAACATCTCATCTATATAATAATTTATACCTGCAAATATTAGTAAGTAACTGCCAAAATTGTGGAGAGCTCTCACATTATTAAGGTGTTCCCAGAGTAGTCCCTCTCAGATGATCGTAGTTTCACTGATTTAGATATCCCTCAAGGCTTGCTGTCTACATCACAGGGGAGATGTAACATTTGTAGTGTAATAATGTAATAAGTAGGCATATAGAGCAATATGTTCAGTTGTGTCACGTTCTAACAATATTAAAGTTTCCCCAGAGTAGAGCTCACAGTTTTACTGGTATTCACATATTTAAGTCTTGCTGTCTACATTACAGAGCAGTTGTAATATTTGTAGTGTCATAATGTAATACAACATGTATTAGGCATATAGAGCAACATAGTCAGCTGTCTCACGACTTAACAATATTAAAATGTCCCCAGAGTAGAGCTCACAGTTTCACTGGTGTTGACATCTTACGAGTCTTGCTGTCTACATCAGACAGGGGCTGTAACATTTGTAGTGTCATACTGTAATAATTAGGCATACAGAGCAATATGTTAAGCTGTGTCACGTCCTAACAATATTAAAGTGTTCCCAGAGTAGAGCTCACAGTTTCACTGGTGTTGACATCTTACAAGTCTTGCTGTCTACATTACAGAGGAGCTGTGACATTTGTAGTGTCATAATGTAATAAGTAAGCATATAGAGCAATATATTCAGCTCTCTCACATCCTAACAATATTAAAGTGTCCTCAGAGTAGAGCTCATAGTTTCACTGGTGTTGACATCTTACGAGTCTTGCTGTCTACATCACAGTGGAGCTGTAACATTTGTAGTGTCATAATGTAATAAGTAGGTATATAGAGCAATATGTTCAGTTGTGTCACGTTCTAACAATATTAAAGTGTCCCCAGAGTAGAGCTCACAGTTTTACTGGTGTATACATCTTACAAGTCTTGCTGTCTACATTACAGAGGAGTTGTTATATTTGTAATGTCATAATGTAATAAGTAGGCAAATAGAGCAACATGTTCAGTTGTGTCACGTTCTAACAATATTAAAGTGTCCCCAGAGTAGAGCTCACAGTTTCAGTGGTGTTGACATCTTACGAGTCTTGCTGTCTACATCACAGTGGGGCTGTAACCTTTGTAGTGTCATACTGTAATAATTAGGCATATAGAGCAATATGTTAAGCTGTGTCACGTCCTAACAATATTAAAGTGTCCCCAGAGAAGAGCTCACAGTTTTACTGGTGTTCACATCCTACAAGTCTTGCTGTCTACATTACAGAGGAGCTGTAATATTTGTAGTGTCATAATGTAATAAGTAGGCAAATAGAGCAACATGTTCACTTGTGTCACGTTCTAAAAATATTAAAGTGTCCCCAGAGTAGAGCTCACAGTTTCAGTGGTGTTGACATATTACGAGTCTTGCTGTCTACATCACAGTGGGGCTGTAACATTTGTAGTGTCATACTGTAATAATTAGGCATATAGAGCAATATGTTAAGCTGTGTCACGTCCTAACAATATTAAAGTGTCCTCAGAGTAGAGCTCACAGTCTTACTGGTGTTCACATCTTTAAGTCTTGCTGTCTACATTACAGAGCAGTTGTAATATTTGTAGTGTCATAATGTAATAAGTAGGCATATAGAGCAATATGTTCAGTTGTGTCACGTTCTAACAATATAAAAGTGTCCCCAGAGTAGAGCTCACAGTTTTACTGGTGTTCACATATTTAAGTCTTGCTGTTTACATTACAGAGCAGTTGTAATATTTGTAGTGTCATAATGTAATAAGTAGGCAAATAGAGCAACATATTCAGCTGTCTCACAATCTAACAATATTTAAGTGTCCCCAGAGTAGAGCTCATAGTTTCACTGGTGTTGACATCTTACAAGTCTTGCTGTCTACATTACAGGGAGCTGTAACATTTGTAGTGTCATAATGTAATAAGTAGGCATATAGAGCGATATGTTCAGTTGTGTCACGATCTAACAATATTAAGATGTCCCCAGAGTAGAGCTCACAGTTTTACTGGTGTTCACATATTTAAGTCCTGCTGTTTACATTACAGAGCAGTTGTAATATTTGTAGTGTCATAATGTAATAAGTAGGCAAATAGAGCAACATATTCAGCTGTCTCACGATCTAACAATATTTAAGTGTCCCCAGAGTAGAGCTCATAGTTTCACTGGTGTTGACATCTTACAAGTCTTGCTGTCTACATTACAGGGAGCTGTAACATTTGTAGTGTCATAATGTAATAAGTAGGCATTTAGAGCGATATGTTCAGTTGTGTCACGATCTAACAATATTAAGATGTCCCCAGAGTAGAGCTCACAGTTTTACTGGTGTTCACATCTTACAAGTCTTGCTGTCTACATTACAGAGGAGTTGTAATATTTTTAGTGTCATAATGTAATCAGTATGCATATAAAGCAACATGTTCAGCTGTCTCACGATCTAACAATATTAAAGTGTCCCCAGAGTAGAGCTCAAAGTTTCACTGGTGTTGACATCTTACAAGTCTTGCTGTCTACATTACAGAGGAGCTGTGACATTTGTAGTGCCATAATGTAATAAGTAGGCATATAGAGTAATATATTCAGTTGTGTCACGTCGTGACATTATTAAAATGTCCTTAGCGTAGGGCTCACAGTTTCACTAATGATACCGTCTCACAAGGGTTGCTATATATCGCATGGGACCTTTATCTTAATGAAATTTGTAGTCTCTCACCTCCCGTCTCTACATTAATTGTAATACAAGACACAATATTACTCAAAGAACTATTTAAACAGCAATATTTTGTTAATTGCCTTCTAATTATGTATTAAGACTCGGAAAGTTTATAGTGTACAAATATTGTAGGAATAAAAATTGGAATTTTAAATTACCTATACAGATTTTTCACTACTTATTAGTAGTTGAATAATTGTAGTTGAATAATTTTGTATTATTCATTTTTGATGCCAACATATAGATATAAGCATATAAATATTTATATAGACACTTGAGAAATTTATGAGGGTCATTTTTAACTTTAAAATTTGTATAGATGTTTTTAAAACATATATATTATCATACATTGTGAGCTTTTAAGCTGAGTATGCATAGAAACTCTGAGATTAGATAAAACGGTTTCATTGTATGACTATTTGAAGTGCATGTAGATGTATTAATTAATACTAAAATAGTAAATAACCTAATTTTGTATAAGTAAATAAAAAAGTATAAATTATAATTTAACACACATAAAAAGTCGGAACCGTAATCTTAATTAAGTAAATGATATAAGGATTTTCGTATTACCCTGTCGTTTAGTTTCGTCAGACTTTAAAATGTTACAAACTTGCCCTTTAATTTCAAACGCTCTTCGTTGTAAAATATGATGGTTTATTCATTTAAAGTGTTAATACTTCATTAATGACTTTTTTCTTCAGAAAAAAGATGGTATTGGACAAGTTCCTCTGCAGGACATTAGAAAGTGCAATGTTTTTACGTTTTTTCATAAATAACATTTATATACTTAAATAAAATAGTATTCTCTAATTTCGATTATGGTTAGTAAAGTAACTACTTACGTAGTCATATTTTACATATTAATCAGTTGATTATATTGCTCAGTTTATTCTTAAAATTCTCTTCAGTTTCAAAGTACAATTTGGCTGATTGGCTACTTCTAACAAAGGATCGAGTACTTTACAGATTCGTCCATTGTTGGAGTATCTGTGATAGTGACAATGTCCAAGAACAATGCAGCTCAAACAATGGAACGCCTCTTGGATTCTGATTGTTTCTCGATCTCAAAAAGACTTACTGTTGAGTAGATTTATATTTGATTAAAAGACGTATTATGGTTTTAATGATAACGTATTTAAAAGTCAAAGCTATATTATTTTTGTATTAATGATTGTTGTGACAAATCAGCCTTAATAACATCTTATGTAATTTATTGTCATGATACATTCGTTATTATAAGACCAAACGTTTATTTTACTACGGTTTACATGTTTTTAAATATTCCATATAATTACAAGCACTCAGTCGTTAATGTTTGTTAATCACTCTTGACATTTAAATATGGTTCTTAATTAGAATGTGATTGAATCGTGTTTCTCTAAAGTTTATGTATTATTACCTTAAAACGTTGTACCAGCCATGATTTATCATTGTTCAATTAAAATAATAAAACTTAAACACATATACAATTATATAATTAAATTTATGCTGCTACTTTTATAAATATTGCACTGTACAATATGGATGGAATGAGGCTATAAATAAATGCATATTTATTTAAATTTAATGGCCCAAACATGTTAAAGGTAACACATATAATACATGATAAACTGACTAATTATAATTTACAAACCTATATAAGTCAACAATGTACTTCAAATAAGTATTTAGAATAATAATAGTATACATCAAGTTTAAGTTATATAATATATTTGTTTCTCAACAATAAATAAACTTCTTTGAAGTTTAAGATAAAATAAGTGAATGAAGCAATACCATTGAAAATACATGTTTAAATAATAATTATAATGTGTATTGTTAAGATTAAAAAAATAAATAAATCAAACGAGGGATGCAGTTTGACTTGTTGTAATTAGGTACATTAGAATACGTGCGTGATAATTTAGTAACAAGCAAACCAGTACAAAATCACACTATTTACCAAAAAAAATTCAAATATAGTAAAATAATAATAAAAATAGCAATAGTTTTATCACAACTAAAAATTAAAAGTGATTTCATTAAATCTACCATGGCCGGAAGAGTTTAGATTAACTATGTCGTAAAAGCTTTTGTAACAAGCTATTAAACTTTGTACTGTGGTATTTTCTGAGATTCATGCAACGAAACTTAGATGTCCCGAAGGCAAGCTTGTCAGACTGTCATTCAGTAAATATTTAACCATGCACTAAACAAAGTTTATATTTCTCATAGTTGTGGACAATATATTTTTCAAATATAGATATTTGTAGCTAATAGTATGATCAGTTTTAACTTTTATTGGTTTTAAGATAGTTTTTAAAATACTTTTTAATTAATCAAAATTGAAAAAATATTTGCTCAACCATATGCTGGAAGTAACGTAACCAAGCTACTTGGGGACAAAGTTTTGTGAATATTGTGAATAAGGTAATAGGTTCTACTCTCAATCTTTTAATATAAAAAATGGTGTAAGAAAAAATGTCCCTCCACTTTGACCGACATAGTGTCCGCTCACTCGTTGGCATCGGCAAAAATATACACTACTGTACCATATTTTATGATGTTTGATGGTGGTGCTTAGGGTAGACATTTGAAAAAAAAACCGAGTATCAGGCTTTAAGTTGACTGAAGATTAAACCATTACTACGTGGTTTGGATTCCAATCGACCATATAGATCATTTCTTACCCTGTTTCTTTGACTATAAATAGCTCTTTCTGAGGATAAGTCAAACTCAGTCAGTGACCTGATTACATAGTTCGTCCAAATTCAATCTTTACTCATGAAACCTTTCATATTCACGCCAAAATACGACAAGTTGTTTCCGTGTTTGTATTCGAATAATATCTGAATTTACTGTCATATAAACTATTAATATTTTTTAGCCTATAAATTTTAATAAAATGCAGTGATTTTCTATATTGCACTACCATGATATAACATACAATCAGATACGTACAATATAAAAAATATATTTATTTGAAAACTAAGTGGTAAATAGAGTTTTATAAGTGTAGTAGATTAAAGCTTTGATATTAATTCATTATTAATTAATTCATATTAATTCATTGATTAATCATGCTATAAAATAATTAGTATATTTGAAAAAGCTAACGAGATATTTAAGACTTACTAATTTGTTAGTTAGCATAGTACGTGTTGGTACATATATAGTTCAAGTAAACGTAACACAACACAAGTTTATTACAATACTAGCTGTACCCGCCCACTTCGCCGGTCATAATATTGAGTTTTGATTGTATCATTGAAATGTGCAGCAACCTTTCAGTTTACATACTATCCTATTAATAACAGCTGATGTTTTGTGTAGTTTACTACTGTACTCAATTATTTTTAATTTTGAAAGTTTTTCCTACCACAATTTTATTATATTTGTTTTTATTTAACAGCTGTTAATCAAATAAATCAATCAATTAATAAAGCTTCACAAGAAATCAAAACATAAAAATATAAACAGTATAATTTTGACATATTTAAACCCACAGCTGATATTCTTTTTATATTTGACTTATTTGATTAACATCGAAATTTTAGAAGTTCAAGGGATGGAGCCCTGAGGGATTAAAGAAACGGGAATAAGACAGAAACCTTCCCTGGGGTATATAGAACAACTTCACCAAGTTTCATGGCGATCGGCTGGACGGTTTGGTAGCGCATAAAGGATAAACAAACAAACATACATTGAATTTTATATATATAGATAAGCACAAAATGCACAAATATACTAAAATACAAGTGCAAAATGCACAAATATTATGGTGATCGATTTCAGTGAACCACGTTCACCTTCCTCTGACCAGAGGGATTCACAAAAGCATTTGTGCGTTTTGTACTTGTAATGTAATATATTTGTGCATTGCATTATACTGCAATAAACTAGTTTAACATAAAATTAAGAATTTTGTTTGTCCTGGAGCACTGGCATTGTACATTACTAGACAATCTTTTTAAATAGATATAAACTCATTTTTTAAGGTACTAAACACACTGTTAAAAATTAGGTAAGCGATTAGTTAACTCTATATACTATAAATATTATTATACCTGTCGAGTTTTAAATAGTTTTGTTATTAATTTAACTATCTAAACTAACAATTTTAGGCGAATCTGGTTCGGAAATTATATATGATAATACCTTAAAATTTTTTAAACTGTTGAAACAAAAGCAATCTCAAACCCATAAAATGTCTAATCAAAATATATTCCACAGTAAAAAAACATAAACAAACGTTGATGAATCAGTAATTATTAATTTAGAAAAATATTTAAATGTCTTTATAAAAAAGTAATTATAATATCTTTATTAGTTAAGATAAAACCATTCAAATAATCTTTTATGCACTGAAGGTTTAATTAAAAGTATCGAGTTTGAAACCTAAAACAAGACAATAGTTCCTACTCAACAAAAAATATATTAAATGGGCTAATAAACCAGCATTTTCAAGAAAGAATATCAGACATATTTTAATTTAACGAGCTCTCCTGATCATAAACTTTAAAGCAAATTTCATTCAAAATATAATCAAAAACGAAATATTAATAATTGCAAACAACCACTCTCTAATGAACAATACTGAGTAATCGGCGGAATTAAAAATAAAAAGTGTTCTAATAATTATAATTTATAATAAAAACTTATAATTTATTTTGACTTTAGAGCTTTATGTACAAAATATATAAGTAAAATAAAGTGTAACTATCCTAGAAGACCCTTAAGGCCACGGTATGTGTATGGGTGGGTGGGTGGGTACAACGGTATGATAGTGTGAGTTGCCAATAACTGCGAGACGTTGCATGATAGTGTGAGTTACCAATGACAGCGAGACGTATGATAGTGTGAGTTGCCAATGACAGCGAGACATGATGTGTGAGTTGCCAGTTACAGCGAGACGTTGCATGATAGTGAGTTGCCAATGATAGCGAGTCGTTGTATGATAGTGTGAGTTGCCAATGACAGCGAGACATGATGTGTGAGTTGCCAATGACAGCGAGACGTTGCATGATAGTGAGTTGCCAATGATGGCGAGTCGTTGTATGATAGTGAGTTGCCAATGACAGTGAGACGTTGTATGATAGTGTGAGTTGCCAATGGCAGCGAGATGTTCTTTGGTAAATCAATCAAAATCATTTAGACGACAACAAAATACAAGAAATCGTCAAGTTAACAAGAAGCACAATGAAATAAAATTACTTTCAATTTGACGGTAATAGTAATTCTCAAGATAAAGAATTTGTTATAACCATAATATTTCATTGATAGTAGAAAATACGAAACTATCCATATTAGACCTAAAATCAAAAAAATATATGCTATTTGAACTATTACATGCATATGAATACAAAATATAAATGCATCGTTCTTCTTAATGACCAAGTAAAATTTCCTTCAAACCTGAATATATCATAAATATATAACATTTCAATATTCAAGAAGGTCTAAAACTTATGCATTTAATAAAATCCGTAGGCTGTTAGAGTATATGTTATAAAAATAAATGTTTTAGATTAATTTTATAAAAATCCATCATTTTATGGTAATTTGTTTTGACGTACTAGATTAGCTAAATTAGTTATTACTTTACAAATAGAAAATTAAGTTGTTTTAGCAATTCTATCTGAACATGCATTGAACTAAAATCCTAGGTTATATAAAAACACAATCTACCAAACAATTTTGGCGATGTGAAAATCTTTATGGCACCGAAACAAAACAAAAAGAGTTCCCTATACACAGTGACTGTAACTTAATTTGTGTTGGGAGTAATTCCATTTAAAAAAGAGACAGTGTTTCATGTTTCACTAAAAATCTCCACTGAATAAAAGTGACAAATCTTTATATTAAATCCAGCTATTTATTTGAGTACACTCTAACATTTCTCTTTTTTATTTTTCGTATCTAGTATTGCTCCAAATCCGAATCTGGTTACTTTGTTTAAAATGGATACATTTATTTATAAATTGCAATAAAGTATAAAAAAAGACTAACACTACGTAAATAAGAAAACTGGTATTAAAATATTGACATTGCAAATTGTACCTGTTTTACGTAAATACAAATGTTTAGTCAAGTTTAAAGTAAACAACATCTTTGACAAACTTAGGTTATGTACATAGCCGGTTTTGTTCTTCTAATCAAAAATATTAAATATGTATGTTTTTATCTTAATATATTATTTAATCTTTCATGGCATATACTGTTACAATCACATACTCAAGTTTTTAAAAATTCTAAAAAAATATATTAATTTATTTTAAATATCATGTAAGGCATTTTGAATAAACAATCGATTTGTTAATAAATTACTTAGTTCATAATTCATGCAAATAGGACATTCATAAAGGAACATGAACCTTTATATTTTCGCAATATGTAATGACAAACCTATCACATGTTCAAACCAATCGATATGATGGAATGGTAATCTTTCAGCAACAAGAGTCCTTCAAATATCTATAACTCAACGCTCTATGATACAGTGAGATCGCAGCACATAATATATAATTCGGCTATGAGAATTCAGATAACCACTAATATAAATAGTTATTTATAATTTATTTTTAATGATAAATAATTACGAAAAATATTCTAGGATGGTCAGTATAGGAAATACTTATTTTTAAATAGTATTATTTACAGGAAACACTCAGTTTGCGTGAAATATATTAATATAACAAGTGTTATTAAACTTTATTTTATATATCATAATGTAATTCAATGGTTTATTCTCAGGACTAATATATACAGGGTAAAAACAATATCATGAAAACGCTTTCACAACAAAGTTACTTTTTCAATAGATAATTTTATAACTAAATGTTTTAATAATTAATTGTGTTCCATAAAATACAGTATAATTTTTGATCAGAATAATTTACTAAAACCGTTATATAGCAGAAAAATAATATTGTTCATGTTAGTTACTTTGAAATTAAAATGACCGATACTGTGGAAAAGCAAACCTTTTGTAGTCCACTTTTCAGCAATTAATTTCTCTTGAATAGACCTTTCATTTTTTATACCAAACTCGACCTAGGCTTACGTTGAACGGTGAAGATTTTCGTTTAACTCCTCGTGGGCTGTTCCCCTTAAAAGATAATTGCGTCAAAAAGTATTTTCTCTGTAACCATGATAATGTATAAGATTTCACTTGTTCAAGTGAAGTCATACAACAGTTGTGAAAGCATTTCCATATTTTTCCCCCACCCTTTATGTCTCACGCTAAAGGATTCATCGTATCAGGCGTTAGCTCAATGCAGATATTTTTTATGAATCATTACCAGATTCTATATTTATTATAATTAGTGAATTGCTTATCTGTAGTAAAAAAAATTGGGTGTGCGTCGGACCACACGGTGGAAGTTATACTTCTTTGGCCATTCTCATACACCCACTCACGCACACAAACAGACAGGATATATAAATGAAATATAAGACATTTTTCAATATTATTCAATATATTTATCTTCAATATATTATACGTGACTTCATTATTATATTATACACCTATGTTATCATTATCAGTAATTTCTCACGGGTCTGGACATGGGCAGTGGAGGGGGTAAATCTTATTGAAGCCGGGATTAGTAATTCCTAGCTTAGCCACCAGCGGCGCTGCAAGACAGTAGTGTCGTCGAAATGAATCAGTGTATGTATATATTGTGGATTCGGTGACCCTACTGTCTTGCAGCGCTATCGGTGTTGAAACTTGGTACTGTTAATTCCGGCTTCAAAAGAATCTGGGATTTTTTTTTTTTTTAAAGCATACAAAAAACGTACAATCGATTAATCGATAGTTCTTAAAAATTTGTTCTTACTTTTCAGCGTGACGCGGTTTCTCGACCAACATCCCATCCCAAAGTGTCTAACGGGCGCAAAGAAGTATAACTTCAAAAACAGTTCTTTCGTGATTCACAATGTTAAAAAACATTAGATACCTTACTAGATATATAATGTTTTATTTATTATTATTTATTTTTTATCTTAATTTTATAACAAAACAATATTATTTAATAAGATATTAATTCAAATAAATTATTGAAAATGGTTCTTCTATATCCTACTATACACTGTAAATAGTGATTTTTTTTCATTAAAATTACTTCCATAATTTTTATTTATAATTTTGTATCAAATGACATGAAAATGCTAAAGTATAGTTGCCTATGCGTTGTGTCACTTTCAAAAATGTACAATAACTGGTCTTATCGAACTATAACTATAAGACAGTATTCTATGATAATAAGCGAGCAAGCTTGCTAGCTAGTGTAGGAGTGTACCCTTGTGTAGAAGGGTACCCTTGTGTAGGAGGACAAGGGTACCCATTGTGTAAGAGGGTACCCTTGTGTAGAAGGACAAGGGTACCCAATGTGTAGGAGTGTACCCTTGTGTAGGAGGACAAGGGTACCCTAATACTTGAGGTAATAGAAGTATCGTCGGGAATTTCAACGACTCCCACTCCGTTTAATCATGGACATTGTGATGAAACGGTCTGAGAAATATTTGATGCTCTTTGGGACATCTGTGTCGAAGTACAATACTTTTGAAAACGTCGTTCCTACAGGCGTTATGGGTCTTGTCCATTTTTACCTTGTAATGAATCTTGTATTATTAGATAAACATTAATTAAAGATATGTAGTTTAACTTAATTTACTGTAAATTATTTTTTAAATTAACAATGTTGTTTATAATATTGTTAATTAAGTATAGATTATAGATTAAGGTAGTGGTACTTCAATAAATATTTTAAACATTTTATACTTCATCAGTAAAACTATTTCACAAATATATTTTTTCTATAAACTGTTAAACTAAATTTGTTTTATTACATAATGGGAAATAAAATGCCTGGATATAATTTAGTTACTTATAATTTTAAGTTAAATAACGCTTGGTAGAAACTAGAGTTCCTTCAACACTATCTGAAAATGAAACATGTTACGTAAAGAGAAAAAAAGTGGTTTTAGGCAATGCTAATTATGTATATATTTATTAAAGTATGGATAAAAGATATTTCTTCTAACTATAACAATAAAAAATGTTATATGTATGACATACTGATATATTAAAGACAGATATTTGTGGTTGTATTCGATTATATTAAAACAGATAATTTTTCAAATTTTATTTTATTATTTTAGAACTTACTGTGTACTTTTAGTGCCTATTTAAAAATGTCTTCGATATTTTTGATTTTACAACTTGTAGTTTTAAATATAACGCAATGTTTCAAAAAACTAAATTTTCAAAATTGATGATGTTGGCAAATAAAACGCAAAAAACTATTATTGTTGGGTTTAATTTAAATTATGTATAGTATGATTATACAAAATATATTCCATTGTAGTAGATTAATATTTAATATTCAGCTAACTCAGTAAACCCAATAATATTTCATCACTACAGGAATGTTTAACCCACAATTCTATAAGAATTTTAATATCGTTTTAATAACATTTACATTCTAATGGTAACTCAGCCACTAAAAATATTTGGTTGGAATGGTATTTAATCGGAATGTCAGCAATTGATATTTCATTACAAATCCAATGAATTACGAAAACAATATAAAATAGATTTATCTTGATTCTTGTAGTTATTTAAAGGTTATAGCAGACCCAAATAATTATGATGAAACAAACCAATAATAATGATTTTTAACATATTTTTAATACTGACTTAAGTAAACATATTGCACTTATTTTCAAAATTAAACTCAACAGGGTAACAAAGTCTACCTACTACAGGAGTAGAACAAAGTAAAGTCAATTTCAATAGTAATTAGTTGAGAAACCATATTCGAAATTTGTAACAAAAAAGTCAAGTAGTTTTATATTGTTTACGATGTATTTGAGTTTAGAACGTTTATTTACTCCCAGTGGGATTCTAATAAATGTTTGATTACAAAACAAACAAAATATATAACATGGAGGTTCTTTGTGAACACTTGAGTACATACAATTATGTATCAATAAAGGGGTGTGTGCAATAGCATTACTTTTAGTATTTTATATGTATATTACATGACAATATTATGTATGCCGGAATAATTATGATCTTCCTATTCAGGAGACTTAAGATTAGTTTCCAGGAAGCCAATAGTCACACAACAAAGGCCTTTTATATTTTATTATTTGTTACATGAGTTTATGTCATATTATTTTTATAAATAAAAAGTTTTAAATATTCTAGAAGATCTGCTGGTCTGTAAATTTCTGCGTAGAATGAAGTATTATTAAGTTGATAAGGTTTTAATTGATATTACTTTTTGTTGTTTTAATGTAATTTTGTCATTACTGTTTCTTCTATAGACTTACAATATTTAACAAATCTTAAAGAAAAAAAATCCAAATAATCCTAACGTTACACGATAGATAAAATGTTTATAGTTTTTAGTAAGAAAATATTGTGGCATTGTGATACTTGTTACAGTATTGAATAAAATGTTCTAACTTTTTACCCTCAGTTTCCCTTTTGAAATACCATAAAAGGTAAAAGTAGGTATTTTTTATCATTATAGCAGACTTAGTTAATTGTGAAATGTTTTGAAAACCCATCAGTGAAATAAAAGTTCGTATATTTTTACAGTGAGGCGTGGGCCAGCTATGTCACTCATTTAGCTATTTTTTACATATAATATTTATGTAGTTTTATGGTGTATTATGTTATTAAGTGGAATTTCCATACATGACTAACAAAACACAACGTACTATAGTCTTATAACACCACGTCACATATAGTTGCCTCATGGCTGACTGACTCCATGTGACGCACAGTACGACAGCATGTACAATGCAATACGTGTATGGGTACATTGTATGTAAATCAATATGTACGTATTATGTATATTCATACATAATACATAAAATTATATTATGTATTATAATTTAAAATAACGTAAATCTTAAAAGTACTTGTAAAACATTTAAAGATTTACGTCACACTTTCACATTATGAGAGTACTTATGACAATAGACCAAATTTATTTTAAATAAGTGATTACCTGTGCTTCTCTCTCTTTTTGTGACATCATTTAGGTGTTAAACTAATCCCACAGTAGTAAGTAGTACTAATTTATTGCCTTTACCAGAGAAAATCATTGATAAACGTGTTTAAACAAGCATTATAGCCTTATAACAGTCCAATGTATAACTGACTGTGGCTTGGTGACTAACTGCTGTGTTGTGTGTTAGTCGGCATACACCATTAATCTAATACCAAATGCTGTGAGTTAGATGGTGATGAACAGATGTTTAAGGACCCAACAATCATGAATAATCATTATTGTACCAACAGTTTACTAAATATGCTACTACAGAAATATAATTAAAATATCACACATTTAAAAGTCATAACTTAAGGAAATTCTTTATTTAACAGACGTTATGTCAAGTTATATTATTCTCTTTAAAAAGTGTTAAATTATGAATATAAGAGCCGAATGACTTTACTTTATTGATCATAGTTTCTCAAAATCTATAAGTATTTGAACCATAACACTTAGTACAAATATTCGTATTTCTTTTAGACTCATGATGCGTCCTAGGAGTTCAACAATATCTTCCCTCTCAAAGAGATAAAATGAGGCACACAGTCAGTATACTAATACTGGCAAAACACATCCTTTGTTACCAATAACTAAACGAATAAAATGTTAGGACGGTGATTTTTGACAAAAGAGATGATTGTTTTATAACGTAAGTATAATTTGTGAAGAGGAGTACCAAAATTGCTCAAGCAGGTGACAGGTTTTCAAGCGAAGCATGAATGGGTGTCCCCTAGTTGTTCTGGTAGGGAAAGAGAAAGTTAAAATATAATCTATAGGATCTATAATTGTTACAAACAACAGTTTATAATATGTTAAATAGCTTAAAATATATTATTGATTACTATTCTGTAGATTATTATTCAGATATCTTATGCGTATTTTAAGTTGAATATGAATTATAGTATAATTGTAGATTACATGTGTTGCGTGGTTACCATTCAATTGGAATTCTACTTTAAAAGAGCCATTTATTGACACCCCAAATGACAACGCAACTATTGACCTACAGTTTTAATTGGAAATCGAACCACCTAGTAATCTTGTTGGTGTTTTCAGTACTATTTATATTTATTCTGGGTGCACAGAAATTTGGAATGTATTTCAAATGGTAGTGTCCATATTAGATAACTTCATAAATACATAAATAAAAAATAAGCCATGTAGTCTTAATAAATTACTGTAAATATAAAGAAGAAATGTATCTTTTAATATTTCTTTTAAATTATTGATAACATTAAATTTATAATATCGTTTTTCTCCACATATTTTAAATCAAAATGATATTATTTTAAATAAATATACTTTCCTTTTCTTAATGTACTATAGTTTTTTTTTTATTTTTTGCATGTATAATTTGAAATAATACAACCCTATTACAGTTAAATTGCGATTAAATATTTTAGTTATCAGTTGTTCTGTAGTGTTTGTTTACATTAAATATATGAGAATAGACGGATGGTGATAGTATTGCAATCGAATAGTCTGAAAACTAGGATTTTAAGTATTTATTTATAAATAATTGTTTTTGATTTGACAATACTATTTTTGGGATAATTTGTTTGATTTTGCGTTTTATAAAAAAAATTAATTTATGTAGGCTGGCAATTAAAATTTAACAGACAAAAATATTGTTTGTAAAATTGTACTTATAACAAATGTTTTTGTAAAATATCTATATTCAATTTTAACATAACCTGGACATAAAAGCACATTTTTTAACGTTCCTATAAGGTAAATAGTTCGTGTTTAAGAACTGTTGTATTTCAACATGGATACTTAAGTCTCTATTCAATATTGGATTGTATATTGTGTACGCTGTGAGTTATCAGGGCAGGGGGTGGGGTATTTTGAAGATAAGAGTGGATTATATGGATACATTTCTGCGGCAAGATTTGGGTTAATGCGTTGTAGGATATCACGCGATTCAGTCATTTGCGTATAGAAATGGCCTTGCTGGAAAATGTTTAAGCAAAATAAATGTATAGCGGAGAGAATAAACATACTATTTAGTTTTTTATCAAATCAGTCGTATATACTTTGCTGTTTATTCCAATAAATGGGCTAAATAATAGGACTTAAATGTTTAACTTAAGAGAATGCTTTGTGTTCACTTTGATATGCTAATAAACAGTTAATGATAAGAATTGAAATTATTTGTTTAGAAAATTATTACAATGACTTATTTTTTTATTTTTTTATTTTTTGTTTAATGATAGTTTTTTTTTAATATTGATAAATATAAGTCCTAACTAATGTTTTTATATCATCCCGACTATATTTTACTTGATCGTCCTATACACAATTACCTACATACACAATGACGTCAATATTTTATTTAAAGTGAATTATCTATCAGATCGTAATATTAACGTAATTTATCTTACATTTTAACTAAACATCACACACGAGGTTTGGTGGATTATCAATTCTCGATTGATGCTACAGGCCACAGGCTAACTTTTGGTACGATACTGAACCACCATGTATGTTAAGAAAATACCAGAACATTTCCGTCAACAATATATATTAGTATAGTGATTTAAAAATATTAAGAACGTTGAGTTTATTCTCCGTCATCTACTCTAATGGAACTGTATGTCAATAATAACTTCAAGAAAATGAAGACGATTAAATGACATCAACTCAGTTCGCTGTAGTGTAATGGTGAGTAAGAAACTCTCACCTATTTACACCTGATGAGACGAAAACAACGTCGAAACAGCACACATGGAGACCATCTGGTCCACGTACCAACATCCTTTCGGTGTGGCCTAATGCATAGCAACCAACTGTTGTCAGTTGGCACCTTAACAGAACCTAGAAGGGGCGGTTTACTTTTGTTAACGCAGAGTAACCCGTAGACTTCTGCCATGCGGAAAACTGCAATCATGTGTAATAATTGATGTCTTAGTGACCTTTGGTTAGAGATTCTTCCTCTCCTGGTAGCGAACCTCCAGTAATTACAGTGAAAATGTTAGAAAAAAATATATGTATAATATGTCAATGATATAAAGAAAATTACTTTTCATTATTTTGGGTTATTTATTAAAAAGTATACGTTTTGATACTAGTATATAATCAAGTGGAAATATATTTTATTTGCTTTAAACCATCTGCATTACAATTTTAGTAGTAGTAGCACTATTTTTACAACCAAGCTTTATTGTAAATTGTTGTTGAAAGCATCTGCCGCAGTGGAGTCTGTCTCTTTCCAGCTTGTTTAGCAATTCAAATGTACAAAACAAATATTGTTTTTATTTACATCATGCTCAAACAAAAATATATATATAAGGATGATAATTTAGTGGAATTTACTATTCACTTTATTGTTATTTTTGTATTTAAATGAATTAGTATTACTGACACATATTTTAATTCAGTTAATAGTATTACGCCTTGAACGTAAAATTTACTATTTACAACGTTTGAGTTTGTTATGTTGTTGCTGTAAGTTTCAATAAATGTAAAGTAATCAATATAGGCACGATTCTACTACTTTATTCTTATTACTTTAATTTTTTTTTTTATTTTATTTAATAAGTCAAAACAAAGAAAATGTTATTTTTAAGTTTTATAGACTAGTATACGAATTGTTAAATGGTTGGTCTGTGTTTATTTACCAATTTAGGTATACAGACAGTTCTATAGATGTCAGCTATTTAAGTTTAGTAAGATGTGGCATTTATTTTAGTTAATGGCATGATCAGTTGCGATTTATATTAATATAAAATAAAAAACATTCAAAAATGGTAATATAAAACAATATTTTTCACTAGTAATTGGGATAGTTAAGTTTTGATTAAAACACTACAACATCCCCTTTTTCAATAAACACATTTATATTATAACTTGTTTTTTTATATATCAAACAACCATAACTGGAAAGCAAAATACATTATAAATATTGATAAAAATCAGCGATATTCTGAAAGTTATGTCTCATATACTTGAAGGAAATGTGTGGTTATATGGCAATGATACAAGCTTAAAAGTGTCTTGTAAAATAGTAGATGAAATAGAAACGAAATCATATATTTGACATTTGTAATATAAAAAAAATATCTTAATACGTACAACCTAAAAACTAAATTTTTAGGAGAAAAAGCTTTTCCACGAAATAAAACAAATATAAAAACACGTCCTGTATCACAATGGATAGCAATAATCTTAACCAATGAGATGAAATACAATTAATAGGTTTTACAATAGATCAACACCTATTGTAGGGCAGTATGTAAACCAAGAATTTTATAAATATAATTAAGCTGCCTGGACAGCATCAATCCATGGTGTCAGGTGTACAAGACAAAGAAGATATAACATTTCATCCATTATAAATGCTCCCGAAAAACTGATTGGGAAAATCCCAACTGGGAGAATTGGCTTAGACGCTGGGAACGATATAGAGTTGTTTCGAAGCTGAATGAAGCTCCAGAGATTTACCAAGTAAATACTTTGATTTATATTCTAGGAGACGAAATGGAAGATGTTCTGAAGAGGTATCACCTCTCCTCCAAACAACTGAATAGCTATGATAATGTAATAGATTGTCTAAATGAGTATAAAGGAAAAACACTATGTTGCGGGTAATGAAAACACTGAATTCCACAGTCAGAATGTAACGCAATTAGAGGTAATTTCAGAAGCGTTTTTGAATAACACAAACTGTGTTCGATCTCAATCATGGGAAGTAGATTTACTTATAGGGAGTAATTTACTCAAGTTCTGTGTAGATAGTGGCGCAGATGTTACTATTATATCTGAAGCAACATATGAAAAATGCTTTAAAAAGAAATATCGTTTGAATAGTTGTGATTTAAAACTGTTTGGGCCTGGTAGGTCTCCAATACATGTACTAGGGAAATTCCGAGCTAGGTTGGTCTACTCTGAGGATAAGACTTGCTGGCAAGATATTTATGTTATGTTGGGAGAACAAAAATCTTTATTAGGTAGGCCAGCTATTGAAGGATTGGGCCTAATTAAATGGGTGAATTCATTGAAAACCCATACTCATATATTGAGTAAATATCCTGAGATATTTGATGGAATTGGGCTGTTAAAAACTGATGCTTATTCAATTGGCCTAAAAGAAGGTATTCAAACATATTCTATTGGGTGTCCAAGGCGTATTCCTTATAGATTACGATCGAAAACTGAAAATGAACTGATCAAAGTAGAAGAAAATGACATAATTTCTAAAGTTGATAAGCCTACTGACTGGGTAGCTGGGATGGTAGTAGTCCCGAAAACTAACGGGGATGTTCGTATTTTCATACACTACACACAGCTGAATAAAGCAATCAAAAGAGAAAGACTGATGCTGCCATCGGTGGATGATATACTGGGACAGCTGCAAGGCACAGAATATTTTTCAAAACTAGATTGTCAGTCGGGTTACTATCAGATACCCTTAGATTCAGAATCGAAGCTGCTTACCACATTTATCACGCACATGGGCAGATATTGCTTCAACAGAATGCCCATGAGTTTAACGAGTTATTTCAAGGCTTAGAAGGGGTGTTAACATTGTTAGATGATTCTATTATTTATGTGAAGACTGTAGAGGAACACGAAAGTAGATTGAATGCTGTTTTAAGCAAACTTAAATCACATGGGATTACTTTGAATAAATCAAAGTGTATTTTCTGAACCCAAAGACTTAAGTTCTTGGGGCATATAATTTCAAACAGAGGGATCAGCCCGGATAATGATAAAATCAATGCTATATTAACCCTTGAAGCCCCTAAACACATACTGGAGGTGCGCAGACTGTTAGGAATGTGTGACTATTACTCAAAATCTTTTCCTCAGTTAGCAAGAGTTACAGAATCTATACGTGATCTGCTACGTAAACAAAATGACTGGATCTGGGAAACCCAACAAGAAAAAGGTTTTCAAAGTATAAAGAAAATTATGACTCAACCTCCTTTATAATCTAAAAGGAGTCTAAACATAATATAAATAAACATTTTGAATTATGAGAAATTACTACAGCTTGTGGTAAATTACTTTGACACGTGACAGTTTACAACACGTAAAATATACTCTTATCACGTAGACACCACTCCATAACTCATGTTACCCCACATTTATCCTGACTACATCCTGTGATACATTATTTAGACAAGAAACAGATTACAACAAGTGTCACCATTGTTATATAAACAAGAGATAGATTACAAATGACAGATACCCTTATCACGTAGACACCACTCTATAACTCATGTTAAACCACATTTATCCTGACTATATCCTGTGATACATTAGTTTTGAACGAGACAGATTACAATAAGGGAGAGATACTAGTATCACGTAAACACAAATCCATAGATCATGTTACATCGCATTTATCCTGACAACATTCTGTGATACATTTATTTTGAACGAGACAGATTACAAATGATAGATACTCTTATCACGTAGACACAACTCCATAACTCATGTGGCCTCACATTTATTCTAACTAAAACCTGTGATCCATTGTTCAGACCGAGGCAGTTTACAGCAAGTGATAAATACTCTTATCACGTAGACACAACTCCATAACTCATGTGGCCTCACATTTATTCTAACTAAAACCTGTGATCCATTGTTCAGACCGAGGCAGTTTACAGCAAGTGATAAATACTCTTATCACGTAGACACAACTCCATAACTCATGTGGCCTCACATTTATTCTAACTAAAACCTGTGATCCATTGTTCATCCCTCACTTTACAGCAAGTGATAAATACTCTTATCACGTAGACAACACCCCATAACTCATGTGGCCTCACATTTATTCTAACTAAAACCTGTGATCCATTGTTCATCCCTCAGTTTACAGCAAGTGATAAATACTCTTATCACGTAGACACCACCCCATAACTCATGTGGCCTCACATTTATTCTAACTAAAACCTGTGATCCATTGTTCAGACCGAGGCAGTTTACAGCAAGTGATAAATACTCTTATCACGTAGACACCACCCCATAACTCATGTGGCCTCACATTTATTCTAACTAAAACCTGTGATCCATTGTTCAGACCGAGGCAGTTTACAGCAAGTGATGAATTATCACGTAGACACCACCCCATAACTCATGTGGCCTCACATTTATTCTAACTAAAACCTGTGATCCATTGTTCAGACAAGAGGCAGTTTACAGCAAGTGATAAATACTCTTATCACGTAGACAACACCCCATAACTCATGTGGCCTCACATTTATTCTAACTAAAACCTGTGATCCATTGTTCAGACCGAGGCAGTTTACAGCAAGTGATGAATTATCACGTAGACACCACCCCATAACTCATGTGGCCCCAAATTTATTCTAACTAAAACCTGTGATCCATTGTTCAGACAAGAGGCAGTTTACAACAAGTGATAAATACTCTTATCACGTAGACAACACCCCATAACTCATGTGGCCTCACATTTATTCTAACTAAAACCTGTGATCCATTGTTCAGACCGAGGCAGTTTACAGCAAGTGATGAATTATCACGTAGACACCACCCCATAACTCATGTGGCCCCAAATTTATTCTAACTAAAACCTGTGATCCATTGTTCAGACACGAGGCAGTTTACAACAAGTGATAAATATTCTTATCACGTAGACACCACTCCATAACTCATGTTACGTCATATTTATCCTACCTAAAACATGTGATCCATTGTTCAGACCGAGGCAGTATACAGCAAGTGATGAATTATCACGTAGACACCACCCCATAACTCATGTGGCCCTAAATTTATTCTAACTAAAACCTGTGATCCATTGTTCAGACAAGAGGCAGTTTACAGCAAGTGATAAATACTCTTATCACGTAGACACCACTCCATAACTCATGTTACGTCATATTTATCCTACCTAAAACATGTGATCCATTGTTCAGACCGAGGCAGTATACAGCAAGTGATGAATTATCACGTAGACACCACCCCATAACTCATGTGGCCCCAAATTTATTCTAACTAAAACCTGTGATTTATTGTTCAGACAAGAGGCAGTTTACAACAAGTGATAAATATTCTTATCACGTAGACACCACTCCATAACTCATGTTACGTCATATTTATCCTACCTAAAACATGTGATCCATTGTTCAGACCGAGGCAGTATACAGCAAGTGATGAATTATCACGTAGACACCACCCCATAACTCATGTGGCCCCAAATTTATTCTAACTAAAACCTGTGATCCATTGTTCAGACAAGAGGCAGTTTACAGCAAGTGATAAATACTCTTATCACGTAGACAACACCCCATAACTCATGTGGCCTCACATCTATTCTAACTAAAACCTGTGATCCATTGTTCAGACAAGAGGCAGTTTACAGCAAGTGATAAATACTCTTATCACGTAGACAACACCCCATAACTCATGTGGCCTCACATTTATTCTAACTAAAACCTGTGATCCATTGTTCAGACCGAGGCAGTTTACAGCAAGTGATGAATTATCACGTAGACACCACCCCATAACTCATGTGGCCCCAAATTTATTCTAACTAAAACCTGTGATCCATTGTTCAGACACGAGGCAGTTTACAACAAGTGATAAATATTCTTATCACGTAGACACCACTCCATAACTCATGTTACGTCATATTTATCCTACCTAAAACATGTGATCCATTGTTCAGACCGAGGCAGTATACAGCAAGTGATGAATTATCACGTAGACACCACTCCATAACTCATGTGACCTCACATTTATACTAACTAAAACCTGTGATCCATTGTTCAGACACGAGGCAGTTTACAACAAGTGATAAATATTCTTATCACGTAGACACCACTCCATAACTCATGTTACGTCATATTTATCCTACCTAAAACATGTGATCCATTGTTCAGACCGAGGCAGTATACAGCAAGTGATGAATTATCACGTAGACACCACCCCATAACTCATGTGGCCCCAAATTTATTCTAACTAAAACCTGTGATCCATTGTTCAGACAAGAGGCAGTTTACAGCAAGTGATAAATACTCTTATCACGTAGACACCACTCCATAACTCATGTTACGTCATATTTATCCTACCTAAAACATGTGATCCATTGTTCAGACCGAGGCAGTATACAGCAAGTGATGAATTATCACGTAGACACCACCCCATAACTCATGTGGCCCCAAATTTATTCTAACTAAAACCTGTGATCCATTGTTCAGACAAGAGGCAGTTTACAACAAGTGATAAATATTCTTATCACGTAGACACCACTCCATAACTCATGTTACGTCATATTTATCCTACCTAAAACATGTGATCCATTGTTCAGACCGAGGCAGTATACAGCAAGTGATGAATTATCACGTAGACACCACCCCATAACTCATGTGGCCCCAAATTTATTCTAACTAAAACCTGTGATCCATTGTTCAGACAAGAGGCAGTTTACAGCAAGTGATAAATACTCTTATCACGTAGACAACACCCCATAACTCATGTGGCCTCACATTTATTCTAACTAAAACCTGTGATCCATTGTTCAGACCGAGGCAGTTTACAGCAAGTGATGAATTATCACGTAGACACCACCCCATAACTCATGTGGCCCCAAATTTATTCTAACTAAAACCTGTGATCCATTGTTCAGACCGAGGCAGTTTACAGCAAGTGATAAATACTCTTATCACGTAGACACCACCCCATAACTCATGTGGCCTCACATTTATTCTAACTAAAACCTGTGATCCATTGTTCAGACCGAGGCAGTTTACAGCAAGTGATGAATTATCACGTAGACACCACCCCATAACTCATGTGGCCCCAAATTTATTCTAACTAAAACCTGTGATCCATTGTTCAGACACGAGGCAGTTTACAACAAGTGATTAATATTCTTATCACGTAGACACAACTCCATAACTCATGTTACGTCATATTTATCCTACCTAAAACATGTGATCCATTGTTCAGACCGAGGCAGTATACAGCAAGTGATGAATTATCACGTAGACACCACTCCATAACTCATGTGACCTCACATTTATACTAACTAAAACCTGTGATCCATTGTTCAGACACGAGGCAGTTTACAACAAGTGATAAATATTCTTATCACGTAGACACCACTCCATAACTCATGTTACGTCATATTTATCCTACCTAAAACATGTGATCCATTGTTCAGACCGAGGCAGTATACAGCAAGTGATGAATTATCACGTAGACACCACTCCATAACTCATGTGACCTCACATTTATACTAACTAAAACCTGTGATCCATTGTTCATCCCTCAGTTTACAGCAAGTGATAAATACTCTTATGACGAAGACACCATCCCATAAATCATGTTACGTCACATTTATCCTGACTACATCCTGTGATACATTATATATACTAGAGACAGATTACAATACATACTCTTATCACGTAGACACTCCACCATAATTCATATAATCCCAAATGTATCCTGACTAAATCCAGTGATACGTTGTTTTGAAACGTAACAGTTTACAACAAGTGATAAATACTTTTTATCACTTTGACACTATTTCATAAATCACGTTTATTATTATTTAATTTTTTATCACATATATTTATTTTTTTTATTTATAACATATATATAAAATATAACATAAATGCTTCATTACATGAAATCCTAATTACAAAGTAGGACTAAAAATAAAACTATTTAGAATAGTTATACAAGATTCAGCATGTCAAAAATCACCGCCTATACCAATATTATTAGTGTAATAAATTTAACAAAATATAGTTTTAACATGCAACAAAAACATAATTACCGCAATTATATACACAATAACACAAATAACAATATAATAAATACACCCAAATAAAAAAACAATATGACTACATTATTTTAACACCATAAAACTTTTGATTAAAATGATATATGAAAATATGAAAAGAAAAAAAAACGAATTATAAAATTAATAAATTAAACTCATTTGACATGTTTACAACTATTTATCCGAAAATTTATTTTAGAATTACAAGAAATATCAATATCCACTTGGTCAATTGTACTGTATATCTTGAACATTGAATTAAAAGGAAAACATGCTCCCAAATGTGTGCAATGAAAGCTGGGATAGAAGATGATGAGTGTGCGTGAATTCTGTTGGTGCACAGCAATCCTCACCCGTGATAGGAGCACACCAACCCACGCAGGTAACATCCATTACGTATGTGTCTTAAAAACTATATTTTACATAAAAGGTTATTTACATGTAATGTCAAAAATTTTTTTATATAAGAGTATAAACTACTTGTTGTAAACTTTCACGTGTCAAACTAATGTGTCACAGATTTTAGTAAGAATAAATGTGAGGTAACATGAATTATGGAGAGCTACCTACGTGATAAAATTATCTATCACTTGTTGTAAACTGTCCCGTGTCAAAGTAATGTATCACAAGCTGCAGTCAGGATAAATGTGAGGTAACATGAGTTATGAAGTGCTGTCTACGTGATAAGTGATATATTACTTGTTGTAAACTGTCCCGTGCGAAAGTAATGTATCACAAGCTGCAGTCAGGATAAATGTAAGGTAACATGAGTTATGGAGTGGTGTCTACGTGATAAGAGTATCTATCACTTGTTGTAAACTGTCCTATGCCAAAGTAATATATCACAAACTGCAGTCAGGATAAATGTGAGGTAACATAAGTTATGGAGTGGTGTCTAAGTGATAATAGTTTCTATCACTTGTTGTAAACTGTCCTGTGCCAAAGTAATGTATCACAAACTGCAGTCAGGATATATGTGAGGTAACATAGGTTATGGAGTGGTGTCTACGTGATAATAGTATCTATCACTTGTTGTAAACTGTCTCGTGTCGAAAAAGTGTATCACAAGCTGCAGTCAGGATAAATGTAAGGTATCATGATTTATGGAGTAGTGTCTACATGATAAGCGATAAATCACTTGTTGTAAACTGTCCCGTGTCATAGTAATGTATCACAAGCTGCAGTCACGATAAATGTGAGGTAACAGAAGTTATGGAGTGGTGTCTACGTGATAAGCGATATATTACTTGTTGTAAACTGTCTCGTGTCAAAGTAATGTATCACAAGCTGCAGTCACGATAAATGTGAGGTAACATAAGTTATGGAGTGGTGTCTACATAATAAGCGATAAATCACTTGTTGTAAACTGTCTCGTGTCAAAGTAATTTATCACAAGCTGCAGTCAGGATAAATGTGAGGTAACATAATTTATGGAGTGGTGTCTACGTCATAATAGTATCTATTATTATCTAACTTTGACACGGGACAGTTTACAACATGTAAAATATACTCTTATCACGTAGACACCACTCCATAACTCATGTTACCCCACATTTATCCTGACTACATCCTGTGATACATTATTTAGACAAGAAACAGATTACAACAAGTGTCACCATTGTTATATAAACAAGAGACAGATTACAAATGACAGATACCCTTATTACGTAAACACCACTCTATAACTCATGTTAAACCACATTTATCCTGAATATATCCTGTGATACATTTGTATTGAACGAGACATATTACAAATTATAGATACTCTTATCACGTAGACACAACTCCATAACTCATGTGGCCTCACATTTATTCTAACTAAAACCTGTGATCCATTGTTCGGACCGAGGCAGTTTACAGCAAGTGATGAATTATCACGTAGACACCACCCCATAACTCACGTGGCCTCACATTTATTCTAACTAAAACCTGTGATCCATTGTTCAGACACGAGGCAGTTTACAGCAAGTGATAAATACTCTTATCACGTAGACACAACTCCATAACTCATGTGGCCTTACATTTATTCTAACTAAAACCTGTGATCCATTGTTCAGACCGAAGCAGTTTACAGCAAGTGATGAATTATCACGTAGACACTACCCCATAACTCACGTGGCCTCACATTTATTCTAACTAAAACCTGTGATCCATTGTTCAGACTGAGGCAGTTTACAGCAAGTGATAAATACTCTTATCACGTAGACACAACTCCATAACTCATGTGGCCTTACATTTATTCTAACTAAAACCTGTGATCCATTGTTCAGACCGAAGCAGTTTACAGCAAGTGATGAATTATCACGTAGACACCACTCCATAACTCATGTTACGTCACATTTATCCTACCTAAAACCTGTGATTCATTGTTCAGACTGAGGCAGTTTACAGCAAGTGATGAATTATCACGTAGACACCACTCCATAACTCATGTGACCTCACATTTATTCTAACTAAAACCTGTGATCCATTGTTCAGACTGAGGCAGTTTACAGCAAGTGATGAATTATCACGTAGACACCACTCCATAACTCATGTGACCTCACATTTATTCTAACTAAAACCTGTGATTCATTGTTCAGACTGAGACAGTTTACAGCAAGTGATGAATTATCACGTAGACACCACTCCATAACTCATGTGACCTCACATTTATTCTAACTAAAACCTGTGATCCATTGTCCATCCATCAGTTTACAGCAAGTGATAAATACTCTTATCACGTAGACACCACCCCATAAATCATGTTACGTCACATTTATCCTGACTACATCCTGTGATATATTATATATACTAGAGACAGATTACAATACATACTCTTATCACGTAGACACTCCCCCATAACTCATGTAATCCCAAATGTATCCTGACTAAATCCAGTGATACGTTGTTTTGAAATGTGTCAGTTTATAACAAGTGATAAATACTTTTTATCACGTTGACACTATTTCATAAATCACGTTTATTATTATTTAATTGTTGATAACATATATTTATTTTTTTATTTATTAACATAAATGCTTCATTACAGGAAATCCCAATTGAAAAGTAGGACTAAAAATAAAACTATTTACAAATAGCATTATACATGATTCAGCAGGTCAAAAATCACCACCCATACCAATATTATTATTGTAATAAATTTAACAAAATATAGTTTTAACATGCAACAAAAACATAATTACCGCAATTATATACACAATAACACAAATAACAATATAATAAATACACCCAAATAAAAATACAATATGACTACATTATTTTAACACCATAAAACTTTTGATTAAAATAATATATGAAAATATGAAAAGAAAAAAAAACGAATTATAAATTTAATAAATTAAACTCATTTGACATGTTTACAACTATTTATCCGAAAATTTATTTTAGAATTACAAGAAATATCAATATCCACTTGGTCAATTGTACTGTATATCTTGAACATTGAATTAAAAGGAAAACATGCTCCCAAATGTGTGTAATGAAAGCTGGGATAGAAGATGATGAGTGTGCGTGAATTCTATTGGTGCACAGCAATCCTCACCCGTGATAAGAGCACACCAACCCACGCAGGTAACATAACATGGCTACCTTGCGTCTAATGCTCAACATATCCAATTCACACATTTGGAGCTTGTTTACCTCACATTTATCCTGACTGCAGTTTGTAATACATTACTTTGGCACAGGACAGTTCACAACAAGTGATAGATACTATTATCACGTAGACACCACTCTATAACTTATGTTACCTCACATATATCTTGACTACAGTTTGTAATACATTACTTTGGCACAGGACAGTTAACAACAAGTGATAGATACTATTATCACGTAGACACCACTCCATAACTTATGTTACCTCACATATATCCTGACAGCAGTTCGTAATACATTACTTTGGCACAGGACAGTTAAGAACAAGTGATAGATACTATTATCACGTAGACACCACTCTATAACTTATGTTTCCTCACATATATCCTGACTGCAGTTTGTAATACATTACTTTGGCACTGGACAGTTAACAACAAGTGATAGATACTATTATCACGTAGACACCACTCTATAACTTATGTTACCTCACATGTATCCTGACAGCAGTTCGTAATACATTACTTTGGCACAGGACAGTTAAGAACAAGTGATAGATACTATTATCACGTAGACACCACTCTATAACTTATGTTTCCTCACATATATCCTGACTGCAGTTTGTAATACATTACTTTGGCACTGGACAGTTAACAACAAGTGATAGATACTATTATCACGTAGACACCACTCTATAACTTATGTTACCTCACATATATCTTGACTACAGTTTGTAATACATTACTTTGGCACAGGACAGTTAACAACAAGTGATAGATACTATTATCACGTAGACACCACTCTATAACTTATGTTACCTCACATATATCCTGACAGCAGTTCGTAATACATTACTTTGGCACAGGACAGTTAAGAACAAGTGATAGATACTATTATCACGTAGACACCACTCTATAACTTATGTTTCCTCACATATATCCTGACTGCAGTTTGTAATACATTACTTTGACACGGGACAGTTAACAATAAGTGATAGATACTATTATCACGTAGACATCACTCCATAACTTATGTTACCTCACATTCATCCTGACTGCAGTTTGTAATACATTACTTTGGCTCAGAAAAGTTTACAAGTGATATATACTATTATCACGTAGAAACCACTCCATAACTTATTTTACCTCACATTTATCCTGACTGCATCTTGCGATACATTACTTTGACACGGGACAGTTTACAACAAGTGATAGATACTATCATCACGTAGACACCACTCCATAACTTATGTTACCTCACATTTATCCTGACTGCAGTTTGTGATACATTACTTTGGCACTGGACAGTTAACAACAAGTGATAGATACTATTATCACGTAGACACCACTCTATAACTTATGTTACCTCACATATATCTTGACTACAGTTTGTAATACATTACTTTGGCACAGGACAGTTAACAACAAGTGATAGATACTATTATCACGTAGACACCACTCTATAACTTATGTTACCTCACATATATCTTGACTACAGTTTGTAATACAATACTTTGGCACAGGACAGTTAACAACAAGTGATAGATACTATTATCACGTAGACACCACTCTATAACTTATGTTACCTCACATTTATCCTGACTGCAGTTTGCGATACATTACTTTGGCACTGGACAGTTAACAACAAGTGATAGATACTATCATCACGTAGACACCACTCCATAACTTATGTTACCTCACATTTATCCTGACTGCAGTTTGCGATACATTACTTTGGCACTGGACAGTTAACAACAAGTGATAGATATTATTATCACGTAGACACCTCTCTATAACTTATGTTACCTCACATATATCTTGACTACAGTTTGTAATACATTACTTTGGCACAGGACAGTTAACAACAAGTGATAGATACTATTATCACGTAGACACCACTCTATAACTTATGTTACCTCACATATATCCTGACAGCAGTTCGTAATACATTACTTTGGCACAGGACAGTTAAGAACAAGTGATAGATACTATTATCACGTAGACACCACTCTATAACTTATGTTTCCTCACATATATCCTGACTGCAGTTTGTAATACATTACTTTGACACGGGACAGTTAACAATAAGTGATAGATACTATTATCACGTAGACAGCACTCCATAACTCATGTTACCTCACATTTATTCTTACTGCAGTTTGTGATACATTACTTTGACACGGGACAGTTTACAAGTGATAGATACTCTTATCACATAGACAGCTCTCCATAACTTATGTTACCTCACATTTATCCTGACTGCATCCTGCAATACATTACTTTGACACGGGACAGTTTACAAGTGATAGATACTCTTATCACGTAGACACCACTCTATAACGCATGATACCTCACATTTATCCTGACTGCATCCTGCAATACATTACTTTGACACGGGACAGTTAACAATAAGTGATAGATACTATTATCACGTAGACATCACTCCATAACTTATGTTACCTCACATTCATCCTGACTGCAGTTTGTAATACATTACTTTGGCTCAGGAAAGTTTACAAGTGATATATACTATTATCACGTAGACACCACTCCATAACTTATGTTACCTCACATTTATCCTGACTGCAGCTTGTGATACATTACTATGACACGGGACAGTTTACAACAAGTGATTTATCGCTTATCATGTAGACACCACTCCATAAATCATGATACCTTACATTTATCCTGACTGCAGCTTGTGATACACTTTTTCGACACGAGACAGTTTACAACAAGTGATAGATACTATTATCACGTAGACACCACTCTATAACTTATGTTACCTCACATTTACCCTGACTGCAGTTTGTAATACATTACTTTGGCACAGGACAGTTATCAACAAGTGATAGATACTATTATCACGTAGACACCACTCTATAACTTATGTTACATCACATTTATCCTGACTGCAGTTTGTAATACATTACTTTGACACTAGACAGTTTACAACAAGTGATATATCTCTTATCACGTATACACTACTCCATAATTCATGTTACCTCACATTTATCTTGACTGCAGCTTGTGATACATTATTTTGACACGGGACAGTTTACAAGTGATAGATACTCTTTTCACGTAGTCAGCACTCAATAATTCATGTTTTCTCACATTTAATCTTACTAAAATCTGTGACACATTAGTTTGACACGTGAAAGTTTACAACAAGTAGTTTATACTGCTACATAAAAAATTGTTGACGTTACATGTAAATGACCTTGTATGTTAAAAAATAGTTTTTAAGACACATACAAAGTTAGTAACAATAGAATACATAACAATTAATATAATTCAATTGCAAATAACAGACAGTTATAAATAAAAAACACTAAATAAATAAATTTCTTGAACAAGTTGATAATTGGCATGAAAGTAGTTTTTAAAAGGCTTTTGTAAGGAGCATAATGTCAAATTATAATGCATAATCTAAATGAAGTAATTATAAATTCCAAAATAGTAATAATAACAAAACTTCATAATTTTATTTACATAATTCATATGTTACGTTACTTAACAAGTATTATGGGGATATTGGATCCAAGCGGAGGCTTCTAAACTAGGCCCCGGGGCCTTATAGTCTTTAACTTTTAGCTAACAATATTGTTTGCAACCTTCCTTTTAGGGGCATCGTTGAAGTGTGGTCCCCTCATTATAAATGTTATATTTTTCAGGACCTTTAAATATTTATTTTAAAGCAATATAAATTATGCAACGTTTTCTTTATTATCATATTCTGTGAACAGCAATTTCTATTTTTTCTGCATTTTTTAAATTGTTAAAATCCCTTTAATACTTACTTACGTAAAATAGTTTGCTGTGATTTATATTATTTTTCTTCTCTCTGTTTCATTTAAAAATGCCTCATTTCATCAATGGAGGTGGGTTTTGTGATTTAAAATTTCTGGAAAATAATTGAAGAGCTATAGGTAGTGCATGAAGGAATAAGTATTTGATACACGACAAACGAAATTATCCTCTACACCATAATGTAGAATAGGTATACAAACAAACAAACACGTATCTTCTGTCAAAAGGAATGAGATATAGGCAGATAAACGTCCAATATGTACGTGGCAGTCCACAGCGCACCCGAGGAAATGGCATTTGCATACATTATACGAAAGTTGGGAGCTGAATTGGAAGCTGGAGCTGAGTAGTGATACATAATAAATGTTACCACATAGAACATTAATGGGATTAAATAAATGTATTTGTTATTTCTCTAAGTACATCCATAATTAAGTAATTTATCAGGTAAGGAAAAAGCTTTGTATTAATAATCAAACATGTACATTTTTTCCATAACCATTTCCTTTGAAGGGATCCTTTGAAGACAAACTTTAAATACAATATATGTTTGGACATTTTTATTTGTAGTAACATGGACATAAATAAACTTATAGATAAATGTTATATAAGTAATATTGCACGTTTTATGTAAAATAATGTAGCCAAACTTTCTGATCATGTTCTGGACACGATGACAAACAAATATTGTCCTATAACAGTATGGTCTATCTCGCTTCGTTATTCGTGTCTGTATGTTTGTATATTTTATTTAAAAAATTATATGTCAGGAACCGTCAATGGTTAAGGTTTCAAATGTTTCTTACTTACTAAGGTTGACAGAGCCTCGTCCTACACTGGTTTTTAATGGTTTTCGTTAAACCGTTTGAAAATGGCTTCCTACATTTTAAATATTAAAAATTCGTAAATAAAAAACCAATAAATTAATAAACATTTTGAAGAATAACTGTTTTAACCTAATTTAATGCTAAGAAAATGTATTCCTCTTTTGATAAATTCGGTTGGATTATAACCCAGATATGGTCCGAATACCTGTGACGTAAAATGTAATTTAAAACAAAACCAACCAATAACTCAAATATGCACTTTACAGATAATGTGAAAAGGGAAACAAATTGCAATGTGTAACATTAATCAAATATTTATTTACTATTAGATTTACAACAAGAGCTCGAATTGACGGTATCAAATGTCATATGATGGACTTGTCAAATGAGTTATATTTTTTAAGCATTAAATAAGCTAAACAAAGTTTTTCTTTACAAGTTTTAATGTATTTATTGGTTTTTTGTTTATGAATTTGTAATAATTGAAATGCGAGCGATTTTCAAATGGTTTTCATTAAAAACTAGTGTACAATGAGGTTATATCAACCTTAGTAAGTAAACAAAATTTAAAATCTGTACAATTTACAGTTCCTGACATATAATTTTTTTTAAATACATAAACATACATAAAACGGATAACGAAGTGAGATAAACCATACTGTTACAGGACATTTTTTGTTTGTTTTTACGTCTAGAACATGATCACAAAGTATGGCTACACAATTTTAAATCACCCTGTATATATACATAATATAACCACATTAATATTTTTTACTTGTATTCAACCACGAAAATATCTATAATTGTACCTTCCTGAAATAATTAACAGCACAGAAAGAAAAAACCATTTCACTTGTGTGGAAATCTTTATTTTATTATACATACGAGTTTTCAGCTAATTGTAAAATTTTCGCAATAAAATTCTTGTTCTCAAAAGCAAAATGATGTGTCTACCTTTAACCACAGAACTAGGATTACCTTTCACAACAGCAAAAAAATGTTTTAAATACTCGTACTTAGTAAATTATTAATTAAAATGTTTAACAATTGCATCAAAAAATAGTTAGCATTCTTACAAGACGTTATTTGACGTCTTGGAACGTTTTTGACACGTTATTTCAAGTTTCATGGAAGTGCAGTCTAATATCTCATACGTATATCTGGATATTCAATAAATTGGTGATAAATTACAAAAGTTAAAATAATATAAAAAGTACTCCACATCTCACATGAAACGTTTAAAATATGCATAAAACTGTTTGTTTAGTGTGAAGCTGTTCAACTAATACGCCTAGTTTAGACTAATATTTTTCTTAAATCATGAGAGTAACAAAACCTCATATATTACACTTCGGAAAAATAAATAATCATGTAGATAGAAATGAATTTATTAGAAGCATTTTATTGAAACTGAACTGCAGCTGAGTAATAATAACATAATTAAGTTTACTTTTACACAAAACGTGCTTCTCGATTTAATTTAGAACCAATTTGTATTATTGTTTCTAAATTCTTATATGAAAGAATATATATCTAAATATAAACATTTTAAACTAGTGTTTACGTAATTTACAAATTGACGAGCAGGGAAGAAGGAATAATATATTTAACGTCAACACAATTTATGAATATTTATGAGACATGTAATGAACTGCCACTTTTGACTGGAATATAAAAACATAATATAAAACCTTTTTATCAGAAGTCAGAAATCTTTCATTCATATATATTTTTTCTGGATCCAAAATTACATGCCCCATGCAACTCGCAAAATGCGCGCGGGATTAAAATTGTACATAATGTTATCCTTTACTTATCATTATTAGTGACACCAGCTTCTATTGACCTTCAACCTGAGTTCATACAATATTTTTCATAAAGATAATCAACTAACGACAGTAAATACAGTTTTAAATATCAATTAACAGTGTACTATTTTTCCAGTTGCAGAATATCTGGCGTTTATTCATGCATATAATTATAACAATATTTACAAAGTCATAACAATAACAACAGAATAAACTTATTAACAATAAAGGTAAGGTATAAAAATAGCAATCCACAAGATGACAATAAATCATAAACAACAACAATAAATATAAAAGATTAACACTAATAAGTTATTTATATTCAAAAATAAATTAAAACAAGAAACAATAGAGGATTTTCTTTCTTAAGCAACAATAACATTGACATGTTCTGTTAATTTCACTTTATATATATATATGTAAGTTTAATATAATTTGCCAATCGTACACTTAGTAGCACCATTACTGCAAACTTACATTTAGCTATGAGAAAGATGTAAAATAAATAAACGCTTTACTGAAACAATTGAACACTACATAGTTTTCTGAGTAAATCATAAAGTAATTGAATAATATTAATGTTATTTATGTTATAACATAATAAAGTATTAAATATGCCTATTATAAAAAAGTGACCCTCAGAGCCTCCCGATGGCTGTAGAAAGCTTTCCCAACCAAGTGTACCCTTTGATGTTTTTAAACATAATATAAATATTTTATTAGTTGAATCTGATTTGGGAGTGATTGAAACCTTTCGGACCAAGAAAAGAGTGTTTATCCTGAAAATGTCAACCAGTGTTTTTCTGAAATTCAATTGCTTTTGAAAAGTATGTTGTGATTGTGATTCACAGAGGAGAAAAATGTATTTAGAAAAAAACTTAAGAATGATTTATGAGAAGGGAAGGTAATGTGAGAAACCATCTTGAACGTAATTACTCTTCGATGTTTTGGAAATGTGATGAAAAAAAATATTGAATAGAGCATTCATCTGTGTTCCCCACAACAAAGTACTTAATAAAGCTATTAGAAAAACCTTTAAAAAAGATCAATTAAAAATTGGTATTAAAACAAATAGCAACGCATTTAGCGTAATACAAAAGACATTCACCTCAAAATTACATAAAACCTAAGAAATATTCAACAAATCAGGAATTTACAAAATTGAATGTTCAGACTGCCCAAACTATTATATTGGACAAACAGGACGATCATTTAAACGTATATTTAATGAGCACATACAAGCTCGAAAATCAAACAACAGAACTTTAATGATATCTTCTTTTGCTGAACACTAACTAAACAATAATCACAACTACACAAATGAAAATTCTAAAATTCTGTTAAAAAAGCAATAAACTAGATTCTCAAGAAGAACTTACAATTTATAAACACAACCGAGAAAATCCCAACAATTTAATTAACACCATGTTCATACTAAAATGAAACCCAATATTCGAAACAATTATACAACTAACCACCAAATTACAAATATTTAACAATTTAATATATGTTTTCTTTATGATAATTATTTATTTTATTTTATTTGTTTTGTAACAGTTTTGAAAAGTAAACACCTATGAAGATGGCATAATTGCCGAAACCGGTCGGTGATGATTTAATAAAATGCTAAAGGGTGCTCAATTGTTATTTTATATTATAAATTATGAATATAGTAAACATTTTATAGTAATTTATAAAAATAGCAATATATATTTTATATTATATATATTGCTAATTATTTAATATCTCCCATCATGTATGATCTGCATATGTAATAGTTTTGAATTCTGAACAATGGTATATAGGTGAACGATTTAAGAAACATTTAATCTCATAAAAAGATTATGTCTAACATGAATCTAGTAGCTTATTTCATGTTTGTAAATTACAGATGAGAAGAGTATAAAATAATGTATATGAGTGCAAAAAAAACACATGTTGCAGAACCAGGCTGTAAGGTTTATACCATTTTATATTTTATAAAAGGTTAAAGGTTTATACCATTTTAAGGTATAAACTAATTTTATTTACAGCCTTCCACCACAATGTTCAGTAAAATAGAAATAATTTAGTGTCAACAATAACTAGATGAGAAAACTAAGTACTTCCATTGTTTTAAGAATTGTCATTGTCCTCTGTAAACTAAGCCAGGAGTTAAAATTGTAATTTCCACTAGAGAGAGGCTTTTTAAATGTTGCTAGGCTTTTCTTTTTTAGTATAGTTTTATATTTTAACTTTTTGAAGTATAAATTGTTGGTGTTATTCACTTACATTACATACATTGCCATCCTATTTTCTTTTCCAAACTACAATAAATGAAAACGTTTTAATCCATAAAAGTGTTACAAATATTTTATTATTAAAAATGTTTTATTTTCATTTACAATTCATCAAAATGTAATGTTTTGTTTACTACCCATACTCCAGTATGAAGTTAACTTAAAGTTTAAATAATCGTACTAACATAAAACTGAGAAGAAAGTTTGAGGTGAAAGATTGCCAGTGTTTAAAAAATGTTATCTCTTAGTTTGGGGAACACGTTCCTGAAGAGTTTTGATTTATACATGCCATATGTTAGCGCAACACTGGAGACAGTATTTGGGCTAACATTCTAGTATGTTCTATATTCGTTCCCATTACAACTTTTCATGCCGTATATTCATGCCAATTTAAGTGGCGAATCAGCCACATGGTAAATAATTGTTGCAAGATTTAGGGATATTTCCTTCAAACATGCTTAATATTTTGTAAGTGTAATTTTTAAATATAGACAAAATATCGCAATGATTCTAATATAAAATAAAAATAATTTTTATTGAATTGTTGTGACATTGAAAGGGTGTAGTTTTCAAATAATTAATGTACAAGGAATAAATATGTCCCTTTTGATATTGTAGCTATAATGGCATTTAAAGTGAAAAATACAATTTTGTTAGTCTTAAAAAATGTAGTTCAACTCAAAATAAAACAACTAAATATAACAGTTATGCACAAATGAAGTGTTGTATCAGCTATAGTGTTGATGTTCAATTTATAAAAGTAAAACTTAGGTTTGATTCTATGTTGGACTTTGTTACAGCCAAAGATCGTTACAGTGCTATTCTCAAGATTTTTTAGTTTTGTTAAACTAATTAAAGTCATTTAAATCTCCGTTTAATTTAACAAAATATTTTTTTTTATATATATACTGTATTTGTAGCTGAGTTCATCTTTAAATTAAATATTCAGTAAAACCTCAGATAAGAGCATGATCAGGAACCAACTGTTTACTGTCTTTTTTCATGTAGTTCAATTTGCTATGTAATATTAAAGTGAAGATTTTGGTGAATAATGCAGAATACACTGGTACATAAAATGTAAAAAACGCATTGGCTGTAACCTGCAATGACTGCTACAATAAGGCAACAACATTTATTTGCCAATCAGCATACTTTTTACTATGTCTGCTTATATCCATATGTATCATATTTTTACTGGGATGAGGAAGACTTTCAACGATGTACATTTTTAAGACAGTTAGAGGGATCTTCCAGTTGTATATGTGTTGCTAATACCATGGATTTTTGTAAGCACAACAATTTTATAAGTAATTAATATAATCAAGGATAATACCTAGTTCCTTTAGTATTACCCAGACGTTTAAAACAAAATGTTGTTCACTTCAAAACAATATTTTACCAAGAAATTGCGGTGATATATCTAGCCGGGAGAGCTGCAGGCCGAGTGGTATGAAGCGCCAAGACCTTCATCCTGATAGCTGAGAGAGCTGCAGGCCGAGCGGCCTGAAGCGCCAAGACTTTCAGCCTAACATATCTAGCCGAGAGAGATGCAGGCCGAGTGGTATGAAGCGCCAAGTTCTTCAGCCTGATATATCTAGCCTGGAGAGCTGCAGGCCGAGCGGCATGAAGCGCCAAGACCTTCAGCCTGATATATCTAGCTGAGAGAGATGTAGGCCGAGCGGTGTGAAGCGCCAAGAGCTTCAGCCTGATATATCACAGGTTCTAATCGGGGTGGTAACTGGAGGTTTATATTGATAATTTTTATGTTGCGTTGTACCGGTTCACCTCTTTACTTTAAGTAACTTCATTATAGAGATCAACAGTATATAAAAATTTTGCAAATTAGTGATAAGAAGGAGATACGACTCTTCTAAATTATGAAGGAAAATATATCAAACCCTTTTTAACCACTGAACATTTGGTTTTTGTTTTATTAGATAACGTTAAAAAGGACAATATATAAAACATGATCTACTATACAAGTAATGTTGCTGAAATATTTTATGAAACCATTTTTATATAATAGCTATTTATCAAAAACTTTATCTAACGGTAGATGAATATTAATTCATAAATTGTCATTTACGGTGTATATGAATATTTATGAATATAAATATATATGAATATAAATTAATCCAGATATATATAAGTTAATCAATAAAACTTAATTTAAAAGAAAAAATTTTAGACCTATTAAATTAGTTTAATTTTTAATAAGGTTATAAATATATAGATTTGTCCAAAACATTAGTATATACTTTTCTCTACGTGGAGTATTGATAAAATATTAAATTAAGTTTAAAAAAAATTTACTTTTTTAATATACACACTGTATATATAAGTTTACAGTATGTAAATTATATTTTATGGTAAAGTAAATATAGTACCATATTTTGCATTCTTATAAATATCACTAAACTGCCACACAAAACACAATTGTTATACAATATTGGGAGGCAATGCTTCAAATATTGTGACTGGTATTGATTGTGACTTGCTATGTAGTGGAAATGGCTTTCGAACGACAGCACCTATTATACCTAATACTCTCTCAGACTAGAAGCACTTAGTGCCGGTTGGTATTGTGACAATGGAAGGTGTTAAAATATTATTGTATATTTCTTTGTGTCTTCTTATTTGTTAAAAATAACCTAATATACAGGGTGGTTCTGAAATACGTTCAAAAACTTAAGAATGTGGATTCTTGGGTCAAAATAATAAAATATTCCCATAACCATGGGTCCTAAAATGATTATTTGTTCGTCTGTATTAATGTTTGCGTATTTTAAATGTATTTTTGAGACTAAAGAACCACAAAGGTTACTGGCCTTAAATTTGATGCGAAAGGTATATATTTCGTCCTTTTAGCAGGTTGTAACAATTTAAAAATATGTTTAAATTTTAGAAAATAGTGGTCTATCATTGTTATCAGTTGATATAATTTACTTTTGTTTCTTTTTGTCACTACGCAGCTTTAAGACTTTTGACAGTACGATTTTTGGTTAGAAAATGTTTGAAAAATCATTTTCCTACAGGGCTTATGTTGTTTGACATTTAGGTAGTAGTTTCTTACAGAAGAGTTTTTTAATTCGAATTAAAACTCGAGTTAGGAAAAATACTGATTAGAGCAAAAAATTTTCAATCACGCTGTCAGTTCACTGTTTTTATGCTTATCACGAAGATAATATGTTTTTACAATAAAATTATTTTATTAGGGAAAAAATAAACTGCTTCCTTGTCTAATAAGACCTAACCTCACTTGTAATAGTCCTTCCTATACTCATAAAAAGTAATTTGCATAACAATTCATTCGCTGGCCTTTCGAATTTATTTATTACTAAGGTCATAATAATAAAATTATCAAGCATTCGATGTTAAAATATACAAGTTCATATTTTGTGATTATTCATTTTTACTGTCAACACACTTAAGTCACTAATAATTGTAATTCAACTCGAATTTAGTTTTATCTACTATTATTAGTTGTAAATTAATATTTGAAATTCGTTTTCTGAGAAAAACCACTGTTAAATAGTAATAATAATAAAAGATTAAAATAGTGCTGAGAAAAGAGACAGAACGAAAAACAAGCTAATATGCTAAAAATCTAAAATTTTTTTTTTTTTTCAGTATGAAGTTTTCCATGTATTAAAACAATATAGAAATGACATTACCTCCTGGTAATAAAAGTTTTCCTAAAACACATTACAAAATAAGTCTAAAATTTACATAAACACCAATAATTTTTAATGTCATCACCATGACATTTATAACATTTCTTAAAAATATATTTCTCACATATTTTCATGGTGTAGCAGCTCATAGAACGAACACTCAGTAAATCTTTAATATTATAAGTAAACTTTATAAGTGTAGCTATAATTCAATATTCAACTGCAGAGTTTTCCAATAATGGAAAGCAATTGATAAAATATGTTCGGTAAGTAGGCACTTGGTTTGAAGGGAAATTCACTTTCAAGTGCCAGCTGATACCAGCTGTTCGGCAAAGTTATAATTGAATTCTGTTTTAGTTACTATGTTTGGTATCAGTTCTGACACCAGCAATCATTCACAACAAACTCGAGTTAAACGCACATATATGTAGAGGTTTCAGTGGAGAGGTAGGGTTACGATAAATGTTAGCATGAAATAAAAACCGTGATTAGAGGCTAACTTTACCTGTATGGACAAGTAAATGTAAAGGTTACGCTGAAAGCTACGCCTATAAATCATTTTACTTATTATTATTGCTTTAAAATATAATGTTTTTTACCTGTTTTATAAACATTTGAAATTCGAAATATGTAAATAACAAATTATTAATTTATTGTGTTTGTGTAAACCATTTACAGCTTTACTACGACAGAAAAGTCTATCAACTAATTACGATTAACCTCCAGTTTTTATTTGTCGTCAAATAAAAATCACAACAGTGAGAATTATTTGATTTCTGTTAAGGGGTTTGTGTTATGTTTAAATTTCATTGTTGTCGTAATTCACGTATTGAAAAATATCGCTATAACGAATATAAAAATAATTAACTTTAGGAAGAACAATATTAGTTATTAAAGCTAGAATTTATACGTACATTCTAGCTTTAGAATAGTAATATAGTATACTAATTTACTAGTTTAAAATCAAACAAATCCTAAATTATGCTTGGTTATATTGAGATTGATTAGGCTCAAATTTATTCATTCTCACTACATTAAAGTTATTTTTAAATTATCTTAATTAAAAATATTGATGAATAGTGTTAAATAGTTCTGGAAAAAACCGTCATTTTAACTTGAAACAAGCTAGTCGACTCTCACGGTCGAAGTATTGTTAAATGTATCCACCAAATACATTTAAACGCTCACCAATCATCAAATTAGCTTTTACATACTATTCAACATTGTTTGGAGATTTCATATAATCTGTAATTTTCAACCATATTCCTAGTTAATTGTAATTATAGTTACTGTAAGGAAAGTGAGTAACATGTGTAAAAACGAAACTGTGTTTTTAAAATATATTTTACCAAATTAAATATTTTATTAATACTATTTGAGCTCATTCTTTTAAGACCCTAAGTAGATTTTATGTGTTTATTTATCTATTTTTTAAATTAGGGATGTTATTAAATTGTACAAAGAAATGATTACTTATTTTCGGTGAACAATCGTCCAACATAAAACACACTATTTTTAACTACGTAATGATTATTGTATATATTTATTATTATCAAATAATGGATCTTTCATTATAAGAAAATTTAATCTAAATGGTACGCTGTAACCAATAAAAACTATTTATACTCACACCTATACAATTGTGTGGTGATGTTAATTTACCTCGTAGTATTCACCCACTTATCTACATACAATGGTATTATTTCACCAACCCACACATCTATGTACAGTTTTAATCGTCCACCAACACAAGACTAATATCGAGAAATTATGTCTAGATTATCGAGTTATTTATCTATTAAAAAATAGTACACTTTGAAAATTTTGTTCGATTCCATTATATGTCCACCAAATACGATTGGGTTAGGTTAGGGTGTGTAGATAGGTAGGTAGCTAGGTTGTAGGTAGGTACGTAGGTAGGTAGGTAGATAGGTAGGTGGGTTAGGTTAGGTTATATGATTACAGCTGTGTAACATAGTTCTCATTTGGGGGGTATATAACAGAATCTGACCGATATTTTTCATTACTGTTCTTAGCCATATTTTGTCTTTGTAGGATAAACATATTTAAGTAACATATGGCTTTGTATAGCTTTGATGGTAAAGTAAACTGGACAATATAAGGCGTCCAATTTGAATGCAACTGAGCGATTGTATTCAGAGGACAGGAACGATTTCCCGTAACAATGACAGTCATTTACTGTCATAGATGGACTTTACAGTCTGTTTGTAACTATGTTACCAACTCTATCATACTTTGGATGTATTGAAATGTGTTAATAAAACGTTGGTTAAACCTGCCAATTATATCGTTATTTTACAAAAGTACTTATGTAAATCATGTTGAAATAAATATGAACCGTACGTTATCACATTATCTGGATATTTAAAAATGAGTGCCTGCCAGTTTACGAATACTTCTACTGTATCGTGGAGGGTTTTATTCTAAAAAACTAATTTAATTCATGGGAGACAAATTTACCATTATCATCCAAATAAATCATCGCCCATAGGGGTGAAAGCATTTCAAGTGACACGATGAACTAGTTAGTAATGCTATAATGGTTGTATTACAGGAATAATTTAAATTGTTTTACACTAATTAAATATTTTATATTATGGCTCTATATTATATTATTTGGACTTATTACTTTAAACACTGAAAGATATTATTTGTTATGTTTGAACGTTGTCAAAAGGACTTAGTTAATGTAATTATAGGCCTATGAAGTTGTACTGCTCATATATATATATACATGGAAACATGTAAAATATTACTAAAGTAGTTTTTAATTACCTACTACTCAATAATAAAAAATATAATTATTTTTCTTATAATCCAAATACATAAAATAATTTTAGCAGCTATAGCTAAGAGAGTAAGGTGGTGGCTTACCACGAAATCGGTCCGGGTTCGGTTCTCGATATTACCTTTAACCATTTTAACCCTGTCACTCCCGTGGTTCGAAAGGAACGTTAAGCTGTTGGTTCCCAGGTTAAGTGTTCTTAGGGAGGGCTTCTTAGCCATAACTTTACCTGGTAAAATAAAACGATCTTCAGCTTTAAATATATATTTCAAATTTATTTTAGTTAATACGAAAAACGAATCTAAATAATAATATTTGTCTGAAGAAACAGAATGTATATAACTACAGTATATAGTATATTCCTCATGTGCATAAGAGGTTAAATTTTGTAAACTTACATCATGATATATATATATATATATATATATATATATATATATATATATATATATATATATATATATATATATATATATATATATATATATATATATATAGGAATGTATTGTTATAGTTAGTTATAAATAATATATATTTCTTGTAGATAGGACAATTGGCTATGAACGAAACACAATCTACCGATGAAAGAGTTTCTTTCCAAGACTATTGTACTTCTTTACAAATTTAATCTCTTCTTGAAGTTAACTATTTATAACTATGACCAAAGAGTAATCAACCGATGAACGTGAGTTTTCTAACCTAGTCCTTTTAAGTAACAGTGGTTATGTCTTTCATTTATGAAAGAAGTTTTCGTTGAAAATTGATTTTAAGATTGTTGATTGCTTAGAGTATATAATGTGTTTTAAAACGTACACCAGTCTAGTCTTTCAACTAGCGAAATATTTACATTAGGAAATACTTTACATTACGGCCTTTGTATCGTTTATACATTTATAAATGTTTCCCGAATCGTTGCAAATCGTTATGACATCTTTCAATTTACAGTTGACCAACATAAATAATGCGAAACACATTCTTAGATATTCTTGGTGCGTGTCTCTCTGGAATTTTTTCTACTCAGCGTACAATAATAATTATAGTTTTGTTAAGGATTATTCTTATTTTGTTATTTTAAGTTCTAAGGCATAGGTGTTCTTTACGTTACGCCAAATCTGTATGTGATTATGTGTTTTTAATATTTCCGTGACTTGATTCTGCCATGTGATAAGATTATTTAATATTCAAACTTTATAGTTCAGAGGTGTATCAGCAAATTCCTCATATTGTGAAATATTTTACGATTGGTAAAATATACCCTCTTGAATTCACAAACTGTTCAGATAAAATAAAGCTGGTATAATACGTTGCTATTGCATTTTAGAAGGGTAAAGGAGCCGCGTTCATTTCAGCATGAACTCTGTTCAATGCCTAAGGATACGGAGCAGTTTCTGTTGAATACAGTTCAATTTGAAGCAGGAAATTATGGCTTTGTGGGAGTTAGCAGCGGAAACACAATTTCGGTCTTACGTCTGTATAAAGTAGAGGGTACTGAAATACAAGTGAAACATCTGGAATTATAGAATATTGAGCATTCCTTTTTGGTGTCTGGACTGCAACCATTCATTTATTGAATATATAGGGTTCCGTTGATTCTTATTGACACTTGTTTAAAAAATCTAAGCCTCCTCTATGTTATATAAAGTCAAAAACTAAGTAAAGTGTTGTTATATAATTAAAATTTGTCAATAAATGTTTTAATCTGACGTTTACCAAACGTTTATAAATAGTAAAAAGTGGAAAAAAAGTATGGGAACGCTTTGAAAAACAATGAAACATATTTTATTAGGTATTTCAGCGCTACGTAGCCTCAAGTATGAACAAGCTGTGGGAGTGCTTTATTATTTTAATTAAAAACACTTCATCTAAATGATTAAATAAAAATATACACAACTATCATAGCCACGGGCTGAATAAAATTTGCACTTTTAAAACGTATGTGGAGTTAATAGTATTAAGGAATAAAATAATTTTGACGAAACGACGTATGTTATTATAATAAGGAATGGATAGCTGCATTTAAAGATAGGCCATTTAAATGTTGACCTACTAAAAACAGTGGGGCCATATAAATGTAGTGAGTAGTGGAATTAATCCCCCATTTTTATTATTCAATTTAACTTTTGTCATGGAACAGTGGTTAGGCATGCAGTAGCAAGCCCCGCCCATTACGTCATTACCAGCTGTGACCATTGATCGATTTTATAAATACTAATTAATTAAGCTTAGAAATATAAAATTATTTCAGTATTTTATGTTCAAATAAAAATTAATTTTAAATAAGTAACACAATGAATAATAATTTCAACAATAAATAATGGTAAAAACCCCTATATAGTTAATCCAGGTATTTTTTACGACTAAACACTGTTGTAGAAGAACGAGAGGAGACTTCAGCTTGAAGGTGGTATAGTGATATAGGGTGGCGGTGAGGTGGAACATATCCCCTCCACTGCTCAAACCCCAATGGGTGGTAAATAATAATCACAGGGCCAATATAGGTATATAAATTTCTTCACATTAGTGGCTAATTAGTTACGGCTGTGTCCATATTTTATGTTCTCTTGTAATCATTTGTTTATTTTGCAATCAAACAAGCTAGACTAAATTTTATTTAATTTTTAGTTGTAAGTTACATTAAATTTATATTTTTTAGTGGACACATTACTAGCAACAGTGGCTATTCAATGTCCATTTTTTACTAAGTAAAAATTGCTATGTGTATTTGAAGGAAATAAATTAATTTATTAGTTTTCTCAATATGTATACTACAGAAATAATTGTACATGTTAAGAATTACTTCAGTACATTATCGCCTTGTCTTTATAAGGAGTTATTTTCTATAATGATGTAATCGTTTCTGTGCTTTAAGCCTAATATAATCATCATGTTAATTACAAACGTGAGGTCCTCTTAGAATTTCTGTAACATTAATATGTGGAAAAGAAGAAAGTAAAAGGACACTTAGCTTTTTTTCAAAACATTCACGAATTCTGGTATGTAGTAAAATAGTTTCAGTTAAGGTACAATACAAAATGAGTTACATGTTGATGGCAAGTGGCATTCTTACGGGTTTATTAGATTATATACATATTATATAAAAGTTCATTAATAATATTTTTAACCTCTTAAATTCAAAGTGCTCACAAGAATGTTGATTAATAAACATAAAGGAATATAGATATATTTTTATTCAATTTTAATTCAAACTTCTCCATCACCGCCATCCAGTACAAAAACTTATTGATGTCCCTCTTAAACAAGGTTTTAGATACATTATGTTTATAATTTCCATTTTTTTTCTAAAATGAGTTTGCAGTAACGTAGGATAGTACAAGTACATTTTGATAAACATTCGAAACCTACAGAAAAAAACCAAAGCGTCTTTAAACATATAAATGTTAGGTACTTTTCATTGCATTAAGGTAAACAAAGAAAATATAAAGCATTGGATTTCGTCAGTTTTGTGAAGTAATAAAGTGAACATGTTTTTTTATTTAGGTGTTTTTTTGCGAAATGTTCGATACTATATACTGATTTATTACGTGTGTATGAAAAAAAAAACATTGGCAGCGCAACAATGTGTGAGAAAAGGCTATTTTAAAAATACCAGTTCTTCGTTCATACGATCCTAACACAATAATTAAATGACCATTATTTAATGCCATCATATGTTAAAGGTAAAGAACTCTATGGTAAAATATATATTATCGGATAAAACTATTAAAAATAACGGTTTATCGTTTTTATGGGCGTATTTTAAAGTTGGTGCACAATACAGTCTCTAGATACAGACAGTTTGGCAGTGATCCACATTATCTGGTAATAGGCCAAATTACGACAGTGGAAATGTTTGCATAAGCCTCTGATATGGAGCTGGGGAGCTGACCTACTTCACAATGGCTACAGATTACAATCGTATTACTCTTGCGCAATATACTCTTCATGCGAGAATATATGATTTAGTTAGTATGGATTAGTAAATAACATGTCTATATACACACACTTTACGTTGTAAGAGTCTGATATGGAGCTGGAGAGCTGACCTACTTCACAATGGCTACAGATTACAATCGTATTACTCTTGCGCAATATACTCTTTATTCGAGAATATATGATTTAGTTATTATGGATTAGTAAATAACATGTCTATATACACACTTTACGTTGTAAGAGTCTGATATGGAGCTGGAGAGCTGACCTACTTCACAATGGCTACAGATTACAATCGTATTACTCTTGCGCAATATACTCTTCATGCGAGAATATATGATTTAGTTATTATGGATTAGTAAATAACATGTCTATATACACACACTTTACGTTGTAAGAGTCTGATATGGAGCTGGAGAGCTGACCTACTTCACAATGGCTACAGATTACAATCGTATTACCCTTACATAATATACTCTTCATGCGAGAATATATGATTTAGTTATTATGGATTAGTAAATAACATGTCTATATACACAAACATTACGTTGCAAGAGTCTGATATAAAGGGAATTTATGAATTCTCAAATAAATTTAAGCGAGGATGTAGATTTTAAGTGGAACACAGGATCTAAGGAAAAATGTAGATTAATGAACCCGATTACCAGTATTATAAAAAAATGTTTACTATATAAGCTTGTTTAAGACAACTACAAACAACTATACTTACAATGTCTGTTTGAATTTATATGTAAAGTTCGTGTTTATACTGTTCTACATGAGATAGATAATCAATGGAAAACTAAATAAACAAATTCGAGGCTGAAATAAAAATTAATAAAAGGAATAAGAATCAAATTAACTCTGCAAGAGGAGTAAAACCTGTTTTCTTTGTGTGGCCAATATTCAAATTATCTCCAATTGTTTGACAGTTACAATAAAAAGTGTGAACACTTCTATGATAGAATGTGGTATTTCTTATCATAATCTTTGTGAATAAACGAGTATGAAGAAGGGGTTTCCAAGAGTAAGTCAGTAATAAAAAATAATACATCATCAATGTCCAATAATATGTTCATTAACATAAGAATAACAGGTTTGTAACTAATTATTCAAACATCGTTTACATACTTAATGGAAGTATTGAATATGATATAGTGTTTTTAAAGTATTACAAAATTTTAACAATTTGAATTTGAATAAAGTTGTTGTGAATATATTACGTATTTTGTACGCTTTCACAACAACTTTATTTTTTCCATCGATAGTATGATAATTTATTTATTATTTTTTTGTAATTTTGTTCCGTAAAGGATAATTTTTTATCAAAATAATTTAATTAAAATCGTTTAGTAGTAGAGAAATAATATTGTTCATATTAGTTACTTTGAAATTCAAATGGCCGCTACTCTGGAAAGGATAGATTTTTCAAAGTCCGGTTTGTGGTAATTAATTTCTATTGAATAGGCCTTTAATTAGGTACCAAACTTGACCTAGTCCTACATTAAAGATTTTCATTTACCTCCACGAGGGCCGTCCCCCTAAAAAGATTAAATGTCGCTAACGGCGTCAAAAAGTGTGATCTTTGATGATGTACAGGATTTCACTTTAACCAGTGAAGTCATAGAAAAGTTTGTCCACCCTGTATAAAAAAAAAACATGTATCGGTGCGGATTATGAATTGGTGAGGCTCACCTATCACAAGATATAATTATTTTATTATATAATTGAGTTATCTGTGTTACTTAAAGTGGATTTAAAAATGCATTCGTCTGAGATGGATATAAGATATTTAGTTATTGACATAATAAATTTTGTAGGATCAAACTGTCATCTCTATTTGGAGAATAGCTATATATAATTTTAGTGATATTTATCCTTAAAACATAGCCGTTAATAGTGTTAATTTTAACTACAAATTAAACCCATTTTAAACATTTTATACAACCATTAAAAATGTCAGTGCATCCAAATTTATATTATTCACAATAAAAGTTCCAGTAAAATAAAGTGTATTGTCTAATGCCATGACACAAGACGTTTATCAATGTTAAGTTACTAGTCTTCAAGGAAGATCATATCAGTAAAATAATCGATGATTGAAGTTATGATGCATTGAGTTACGAGTATACAAATTATCAAGTTAAATGGCAATAGTTTTTTTTTTCATTGCAATAAGTAAATATAATTGCAAAATTATTTAAATGATAATAGCAGAATATTTAAATCAAGTAAACGCATACAAAACTAAAACTATTAAGAACTGAACGTAATCGAATTTTAGCTTTTATTTACCATGTCCAGTTTCCCCTCATGATTTTTGTATTTATTAGGTAGCTATGTGTTTACGTATACGTGTATTCTCATTTTATGTGTCAACCATTTTCGATCTCATATTTACAAAACAAATACCAGAAAAATTGGCAAAAAGCATATTTACTTTTCAATTATGTAAAATAACGTTAAACCCCAGCAGTAATATACATAAACTTATGTAAAAATAGGTCCATCAAAAGTAAGCTAAATAAAGATATTTTATTCCAAGTACATAAAATTACAAATGGAAAGCTAACTGCCTTTTGATAAAATGAATGCTTCCAGACTATTGTCTATATTTTTTTATTGCAAATTTGATATCTGATACATATCGCTGTTACTAAAGTTCCACCAAATAACAAAAATATATCTATTTTTATGAAGTATGGAACATTCAATGATAACTTTGTAATTGTTGCAAAAGTAGTCGAAATTTATGGCTTAACCTGATTTTATCGTATTATATTTTATAAAAAAACCATTGCCAGCATCCCAGGCGTTAATAAGGGAAATTTCAGTCCTCATTTAAATCATACTGCCGTAATAATCAAACTATAAAAGGCAAATACCACTAACTCATCCACTCATCGCTGTAACTAAAAAAGTACTAAGCCTACGAGGTTGAAATTTTGTAGAGTCAAAGGGCTTATGTTGTAGATGTGCAATTAGAAGGGATTTTGAAAAATGGCATTCTTGGTAAATGGCAGTCTTTTCAGTCCAAACATTTTAAATTTCAAAAACAGCATTTCCCTAATTGCACTGTAGCGGCTAAATGAACGGTTCTACAGAGAAACTTATTACATTTTTTAAATCTGATTTGAGACGATCTACAACTTTGGTCCTATGATTTTTTGCTCTATCTTACCTCCTTTATCCTTATGTAGAGCTAGATTTTCAATGTATGCATGTAAAAATCAAATCGGTTAATTTAGTGCCTCTAAGAGTAGACTTCCATCTTTTTCAAGCCTGTAAAACTTTTTTATCTAAAAGGACATACTGTAATCAATGGGAAAATATACTATTTGATTTGAAGACATGTGTAGCCAGGTTATAGGACAAGGCTAGAAACACGATATTTCACTGATTCAGATTCAATTACTGTACTTTGCGCCCTCTAAAAGTAGACTTACAGATTGTCCTAGACTGTGAAACTTTGTTATCTGAGAGAATATTCTGTATTAAATTGGAAAATATACAATTTCATCCGAACACATGTATATCCTAGTCATAATATATGGCTAAACTTAGCTATAATCACGATATTGCACTGATTCAGAGTCAATTACCGTACTTTGCGCCCTCTAAAATTAGACTTACAGATTGCTCTAGACTATGAAACTTTGTTATCTAGCAGAACAAACTGTTCTCAATGGGTAAGTTAACACTTTATTTTTAAAGCATGCATAGCCAGATCATAGTACATGGCTAAAAATGGTGACAAATACAATATTTTATTGATTCAGAGTCAAATATAGTACTTTGTGCCCTCTAAAAGTAGACTTACAGATTTCTTTAGACTTTGATACTTTTAATCGGAAAATTTACTATTTAGCTTGACCAAATGCATATCCAGTTCACAGGACATGGCTGAATATGATGAGAAACCCGATGATTCACTGATTCAGGGTTAACTACAGTAATTTGTGCCCTCTAAAATTAGAATTGCAGATTTGTGTAGACTTTGAAACTTTTTTATCTAAGATCACAAACTTATTTCAATCCGAATATTTTAGATTTAATTTTAACACATGTATAGCCAGTTTATCGGACCTGGCTAAACATTGCGAGCACCCCGACATTTTGGTGATTTAGAGTCAATTGCCGTACTTTACGGCTTCTAAAAGAAGACTATCAGATTTTGTAGACAATAAAAGTTTGTAAACTACAAGAAAAGTCTTATTGAAATAGGAAGATTACTATATTAATTTTCATACAGCCATTGTTGTCCTACTTTGCTTCCTCACAAAGTAGGCTTACATTGTTTTACCGTAATAATAATTATATAACAGCCATTTACCACTCATCATTATTTCTCCAAAACTATAAGTCCAATTGACTTGAAATGTTGTACATAGGTTTATCCTAGCTCCTTGAGACTCACTAAGAAAGGATTTTCCCCTCCGACCTCAAGATTCCGTCTCACTGGCCTTCAATAGTATATTTCATAACAAGAGTGGAAAGTGGGGTTTTGCATGTTCAAGACCATATGTTTGAAGTGTGAGACTTGTCGAGCACTTCAAATGGTCGAGAACATACAAAACACTTTCACTCGAGTTTTGAACGATACTTTTCACTACACTACGGAATAAAAACTCATTTTGGAATGTTAACTGTTTATTAAATCAGAAACATGTTTTAAAAACAGGTGTTGTTGACTGTGGAAAATTTTCGGTTGTAAACAATGCTACTTTCGGTAGTAAACAATAGACAGCTGTTGAAAATATGATGTTTCGCAGGTTGTAAACACATAACGAAAATAGTTGAACTCATAGTAGTGTAGTGAAAAATACTTATGGAGCTACATTAATTCATTGATTTATTTAATTAATAGCTGTTAAGTAAAAACAAATTGATTAAACTTTTTATAGTCTAGACTTTAAAAATTAAAAATAATTGACTGCAGCAATCCATTATACATAACAACAGATGTTTTAAATTGGATATATATTTGATACAGTGTAAACTGACAGATTGCTGCACATTTCGATTATATAATCGAAACCAATATTTGTTCTGTGATTATGACCACGAAGCGAAGCGGTATAACTATAACTGGTGTGCCAAGTGTGAATCTATATGTACTAAAAAGAATAATTAGTAACATTTAATTAGTAAGTGTATTAAGGATAGTTATAAAGTCAATAGAAGTTACAATAGATGATTAACTAACTATGATTGTTTCAACGATAAAACTTACCAAAACTAAATAAATTGAATAACGTTTACTATGCGATATCCGAATTGGTTTCGAGACAGTATCTTTCTTATTACAGTTTCAACAACCGATTAAAGTCAAATAACAATTAATTATGACGTTTCACCAACGTCTGTAGAACAATTCCATTAGAGAGGGTAGAGTGGTAAATACAAGTTGGTTTCCAGACGATAAGTTTTATGTTTCAGGGAATTGGCCAACTAACTCTAAACGTCAAATACAGATGCTCACATTTCATCAAAAATTGTTAAATGATCAAAAGGTTTAGCAGAAACACCAACAATGCTACTTTAACAAATATTAAGGCAACGTAGGTGAGGTTAAATTTTGAAGTCATTGTTTATTTCGTGTCAATTTAAAAAACATAAATAAAACGTAAGCCTTTTAAAATAATAGTCTACCAATAAGACAAAAACACATAAATCAGCAGGGTGCCTCATTAAGTTCTCCCTCATTTCCACACTTCATTCTACTAACAAAAATAATGCAAAAATTGTATATAAAATTAGGTCTGAAAGCACTTCCTTAGCAAGTTTAAGCTAGCAAAATAGTTTAGCGTAAATCATGGTCAATGAGTTTAATAAAGCCATACTATATATTCTCTAAATTAATATTAACAGGATATATCATATCTATAATGATCTGGGGAAAAATACTACTAGGGACTTATATTTATTGATAATTTTTTGATCATTTTGACTAGTATAACCTGCTATAGCATTGGGGGGGAGAATTTCAAAAATCATCCTGTATAGAGGGTGTTCCCGAACTAAGAACCGAAACTTAAGGTTATGATTCATTGGGTAAAAAGTAAGTAAAAATCTTCACACACACACACACACACACACACACACACACACATATATATATATATATATATATATATATATATATATATATATATATATGTTCTAATATGCTTCGTTTTCAATATTTCTAATATGGCGGCCATTTTCGTATTCTCTCTAAATCATTAGTAATTTCATAACCCCTTACAATACGGTACTCAAATTTGGAACGAAGGTACCTGTTCTGCTTTAAGGTTGTGATAATATTATTGTATTATATTCAATATTTTCAAAATGGCGACAATTAAATATTTTAATTGTAAAGTGCGCAAAAACGCGCAATCTTAGAAACAACGCACAGGAAATAAAAAGTTGCCAAATGTAATAAAAAATCTAACAAGTTCCAGTTGAATAAAATCAGTTCATAAATAAAGGAGTAACATCAATTTAGGCTACACGATGTATGCTCTGTTTCATTTTATTAGACGTTGAATTGCTGGTGTTGAATGAATTTAATATCAGCTGATGAAGTAAATATTAAACAGCTGACATTTCATCATTTTCAAAACAGATTACTCATTTTTGACAAATTACATTATGATATATGAATAGGTTTTGTGAGTTCTAGTACAATATTTGTTGTTCCATTACTGGTTATTAAGCAGAAAGAAACTAATTAAAATATTTGAAAACATATCATAATCTAATTTGTCAACAATGATTAATCTGTTATGAAAATGCTAAAATATCAGCTGTTTAATATTTACTTCTTCAGCTGATATGAAATTTATTCAACACCAGCAATTCAATGTCTAATAAATCAAAACAGAGCATACATCGTGTAGCCTAAATTGATGTTACTACTTTATTTATGAACTTATTTTATTCAGCTGGAACTTGTTAGATTTTTTTATTACATTTGGCAACTTTTTTATTTCTTCTGCATTATTTCTAAGATTGCGCGTTTTTGCGCAATTTACAATTAAAAGTTTTTAAGTGCTGCCATTTTTTAATATTGAATATAATAAAATATTATTATAACAACCTTAAATAAAGCAGATCAGGTACCTTCATTCCAAATTTAAGCATGTATTGTAAGGGGTTATGAAATTACTAATAATTTTGTGAAAATACGACAATGGGTGCCATATTGAAAACGAGGCATATTACGACCTATATGTACAGTAAGATTTTTATTTATTTTTATCCAACGTATCATAACCTGAAGTTTCGGAACTTAGTTTGGGAACACCCTGTATAGGCCTATTATAATTTATTTTATTTATTTATTTATGACTCTTTACATAACAACTACAGGTAAAAAACCTAGTATAGCCATTTTGACAAAACTATAACTACACAACAATTATTTTCAGTACAAGAATAAGTAAACTATGCTAAAAATATATAATACAGGCTTAACAGTAATAATCAACTATGTAGCGCGAGCTAACCAATAATATTTATCCAAACATAAATTTAGAAACAAAAAGAAGTTAAATATTGCAGTGAATATCCATTTTATGAAAGTGAAGGAAATTTATTTACATCAATTAAAAACAAACTCATTTTTGAATTAAAAACATCTATTTCTGTTTTAAACTTATTTAGTAGGCGAAGTGCTTTAAACAAATACAAATTATAAAATTGTACAGTAACACTTCGAGGTATGTAAAAAACTATGGATGAACGCAAATTACTTCTAGGGACATATAACTTAGTTTTATCTAATAAATAAGAGCTATCAACAAAATTGAGTAATACTTTGAACACCAAAATGATATTTGATTTGGCTCTTCTACTGGCTAACGATTCAAATGAAAACAAAACTCTCAATATATCTGTTAAGAGATCTCTAGGACAAAAAATATTAAATCGTTTAAAATATAGGTATCTTAAGAATCTATATTGAATGGCCTCTATTGATGATATGTGGTAATGTATATATGGATCCCAGATTGGGGCACAGTATTCTAGTCTGCTTCTAACAAATAAAAATACAAACCGATTATAGTTTCTATGGAAGAAAATAACTTGGTGTTTCTGGTGATAAATCCTAGCATTTGGAGTGATTTATTAATCATTGAGTTTATGTGAATGTCAAATTTGAAAAACGAATCAAAGATTACGCCCAAATCCTTTACGTGTGCAACATTTTCCAATGGGATTGCATCGATGTTGTATCTTGAGGGATGTATTCCCTTTTTCCTCGAGTATGTTACAACAAAACATTTTTTTATGTTCAGGCATAATTTGTTTTCTGAACACCACAGAGCGAGTAAATTGAGAGAAGCCTGTAATAGAGTTACATCTCTATCACTATTAATCATTCTGTACAACTTTAAATCATCAGCATAAAGAAGCCATTTAGCATCAGAAATTTTGCCTGACAAGTCGTTGATAAATATTAGAAAAAGTAAGGGTCCAAGATTAGAACCTTGTGGAATCCCGGAAGTGCTGCAGTAAGGTTTAGATTTTAAATTTGAAACAACTACGAATTGAGTGCGGTTCCTAAGGTAAGATTCAAGAAAACAAACAAGAAAACAATACGTAATAATATCGGGCAATTTTAACATAGTAAGCCTATAATATGCTGTTTAGATCAAAGAGGAGGTCTACAGGAGCATTTCCGAAATTACTCGTAATACCTTTGATATCAGCTATTTAACCTCAAAGTCCCAGTTGTTCTAGTTACTAGTTGTTCCAAATTTCTACGTTCAACATACAAAAAAGTTTTAAAACATTTACTGTTGAATAAGTATCAGAATTGTCAAAAAAAAAAAATAATAACAAATAAAATTATTGAATATATACATACTCGTAATGTGCACCTATAGTGTGAAACTAAAGCATGTCCATGGTTTTAATCTGAACAATATATAGGGCCTAACATTGTATGTCAAAATGGTAAGTTATGGATTTGATACAATTGTTGAATATTAACGTAAATAACAAAATTTTATAGCTTCCATTTATCAACGCCATTCCAACATGACAATAATAATATTGCTGTGTCTTTATCTACATGATTATTATTTTCGATATATTTTTTCCATTTTGAGTATGTTAAGGATGAAAAGTGAATCAGAATATGGTATAATTTCTGTTTCCATACTTAACTGAAATGACAAGTTTCATTTTTATAGTTGCACGAAACGAATAATATTTACTAAAACAAACTTTGGAACTTTTTTTGACTAAAATTTAAATACATTAAAAAAACCCAAAAATTTAAAATTTTATTATGAGTTATCCCAGTTACTAAAATGTTATGATTTTATAGCTGGTATATTATTTAATCAATAATATCAGTTATAATAATATTGAATGCTACTTTTTAAGACATATACAGCATAATTACAAAGTTTAATTATTCGCTTACACTTCATAAATGAAAAATGCAGCTAGAGTGTAGTGATAAATTTTAATTTTAAATACAATAATTTTACTTAAGTATATTAGAAATATATTTGTATACATATTAGTTTGGTTGTAAGTGAACAAATCCCAGTTTCTGGGATGAATATTTTCTTATTGCTAATGAGTGAAAGGCTCCAGATCATTTTTTGTCTCTTGTTACCTGACCGTTTGGTATCGGACATTGTCAACCGGTATGCTATCAGACTAGCTAAATAAATAAGCCAACCTGTCTATAACGTTACCTATATATGTATAGTTGCTGGGATTCATAGTTATTCGTTTGGACAGCTATTTATATCGAGTCACTTGTTTGTTTTTTGTTTTTCATTAATAATATTTAATTAATATGTTTCATTACACCATATAGCATTACTGCCTATACAGGATAGGCATCCTATATTTTTAATTGGAAATTAATATTAGTTTATATAATGCAATAATAAAAATATGATAAACGAAAATGCACCAAGTATTATATAAAAATCATATTTATATATATTACATTCCACAATTTTAAAGATAAAATTGAAACATTCTTAGTTAAATAGTGGTTTAAATTTCATTAAAAAAATGTATAATACTAACTTTTGTTTATTTTTAATTATCTAAAAAAAATTGCTAAATAAACAAATACCAAACCAATTGAATTATGGTACATTTTGTTTAATAACGTTTAAATATTTTGCTTAGGAATAAAATGACAATAATTAAAGTTAATATTTTACACTTCGTTCAAATAAAAAAATAAGTGAATGCAATCATAATTATTAAGCTTATATATATATATATATATATATATATATATATATATATATATATATATATATATATATATATATATATACATGTTTTAAAAAAACTCAACTCAAAACATGTTATTGACAATTTCAGTTTGTATAATAGATAATATTATCAAGAATAAAAGTTACGTTTATACTGACTTAATATTTTTAAATTATAAATAACGAATAATCAATGTACAAGAAATATTTGTATGGTAAATACTTTACATTATTATGTCAGCATATATTAACATCTGTTAAAACTTCACAATCAAAAATAAATGTCGTTTTTAGGAATTCAGTGAAGGTTCAGCATAAAACAGCTGGAGCTTCCCACGCTCAATTCCGTGTTATTTCAGAGTGTTACGTTCCCTAGCTAGACTAAATTATTCACGATAAACTAAATGAAAATAATTATTAACATTCTTATATTTATTGAAAAAAGTTCAATATAAAATATAAAATTATCGCTAATGAAAGCATAACTAAATATGTTACATAATGGGATTATCGAGCTAAATCTTTTTATGATTTCTGTTACAATCAATTTTATAAACTGTTGTAACGAGTGAAAATTATAACCACGTCAGACTGTATTAAAGTTAACATTCTATTGGGTAATATTAACTAAGTTTACTAGCTTTGTTTTCTAGCATTTTACCGGTTTCAAGTAGTCTCTATAATGGGCCATCACAGCTTACGTATGGAAATTGATTTTAGCATAATTCAAGGTAGTACGCTGGGCCCACTCATTTTTCTAATTTATGTAAATAATCTTAGTAAGATAAATTTAAGTCAATGGCAGTTATTTTCTTTACGCCGATGACACGGCTCTATTATTTGAAGGGGCCAACTGGCTTGAAGTGTATAGACTGGCGGAAAGTGGCCTACTCGCCGTCAGGTGGTGATTTGATCAGAATCGGCTCACGTGAGTGTTGGCAAAACTAAATAAATTGCTGTTTACTTGAGAGCTGATACTGACTATAGATCAACGCTTACTACTACACACTTGTGGCTGTACTGTTAATTGTAAGGCTTGTGAGAATGTTGAGTTTGTTAGTCAATAAAAATTTTTGGGTGTGATTTTCGATAACCGGATGAAATGTAATAAACATATATATACCTATAAAAGGCAAATACCACTGACGCATTCAATAATCGCTGTAACTAAAAACGTACTAAGCATATGAAGCTAAAATTTTGTACAGTCAAAGGTGTTATATTGTAGATGTGCAATAAGAACGTATTTTGAACAATTCTTAGTAAATCGAAGATGGCAATCTTTTTCGTGCCAAAATTTTAAATTCCAAAAATAGCGTTTCTCTAATTGAACTGTTGAAGCTAAATAAACAGTTCTACTGCAAAACAATTTTGTGTCCTGATTTGAGACGATCTACAACTTTGGCCACATGACTTTTTGCTCTATCTCACCTCCTTCATCCTTAGTGAGAGCTAGATTTTCAATTTGTGCCTATAAATCAAATCGGTAGACATTTTTTTCTAGACTGTAAAACTTTGTTATCTTAGAATAAACCGATTTTTTTAATTGATTTGATTTGAAGTGCAGGTTTTGGTGTGAAAAAGAACATCGTATATCTCAGATAGTTTACTTTTACTATAGGAATGAACTGTCAGCAGCAATTTATGTTTAGAGAAGTAAATTTCTCAGACGAACTGTTCCAGAGAGAGCAAGTAAACCCGTTGTCACAAGTACTTTGTGGTTGAGACATGAAGGCACCCGAGGGTGAAGAGGGGTAAGCTCTGTTTTCTGACATAAGCAACACTAGTTAAATACAATATTTAGATATTGTAGTTACAAACAAAACTAGATTTTTATGAATTCTTAAATACAAATGGTTGAAAACAAAATACTCTAAATGAATAAATTATGAAATTAAATTCGTATTTTAAAATGTTCGTTAATATTTACTAAATAATAAAATTATTATTTTTTTAGTTATGATATTAATCATGATCATACTGTAATAACAGATAGTTATACATACAATAAATTGTGGCCCACTGTTATAAATCATCACAGGGGCCATTGTGGGTAGGGGTGAAGGCACCGGACTCAGGGGGACACAGAAAAAAATACAAGTTACGACTAAAAATATAATTTATTGAAAGATAATAAGTTAAAAAAAAGACTGTCATCAGAAAACATAGAAATTTAAAAATGGCCTGTTACCAGTTCTAGAGTACATAGGAAAAGTTAGGCCTAGCAGTAAAAAAATCTTCAAAAATAAAACAAAAAAACAACAAGGATACAATTAAGACCTACCAAGATTTCAACATAGCTTTAACAATAATAAAAAAAATACATACACCTAAAGAAAACAAGCAGAAATAAATAAAACTAAAAATAATATAAGAATGCCTTGATAAATATTTAACAATAATAAATACATATAAAAACTAACCAAATAACTAACAAAAACACATAACCAAATAGCGACAATATGAAAACGATTAACAATTAAATAAATATACGAATCAAAAGGAACATCGGACACATGTAACATAAACAAGAAACTAAAGTGATTAAATACCAAACAAATAAACTAATTTTGGCAGTCGGGTCCTCAGGAACGCAAAATGTAATTTTGAAGCTAGGCCATTTTTGAAAAATTTCTATTTTTTTTTTATAATTTCACCTAATCCTGCAGTCGAAGCTGGGTGGCTCCCAATAGGAAAATGGAAACTAATAACTAGCCCCCGAGAACCCCAATAACTATCACCCTAAAACAGAAATAAAAAATAATATAAAGATAAATTAATTAAAAAAATGTATTTCTAGACAAAAATCCTCTCAGCAAAATGACCCCCCCCCCCCAAAAAAAAGTCCTAGTGTCTCTCGAAACTTGTAAACCAACACCCCTCCTCAAAAAAAGTCCCTATTACAACGTTTGTATTTCTTCTTTATTATACTTCATTTGAATTCTTCTGTTTTTTCTTGCAAATTATTTTGATTCCATGGAAGAAGAGAAAATCATGAGTACACCTGCATGGTAGAGGCTTTTACCTGGGGAAACGATGAACAAACGCAACGAGGAAACGGGGAAGAAGGAGACAGCTCCCTCTGGGCCGAAAAGGACAACTAGAGGTCAGTCCAGCTCTTAGGTCCTCAGCTGCGTCCTCAGGCGACATCATGGAGGAAGACAATGCACGTGACAATCCATCTCCCTCTCGGAACCTGTATCCAGAGACCACAAAGAACTTTAGACATACATGATCCAGTTAGAGACAGAAGTCCAATGTCGGCAAACAATATAGACGAACACGAACAGGAAACACGGAACAATGAAAACAAATACACATAAGTCAATCAACACAGAGAGGAAGGCTGAATTATCCGAGTGACGAATCGTAAACCATGCTAACGGCACAAAATGGCATAGATAGATCTATAATCAAAGACGACTATATTTTGCATGAAACTGAACAAATGTTATCCTGCTAAAAAGAAAAGCTTTTTATGCTTTGATAGTAGTGGAATAATTGTATACCCAAAATTACTTTCCAAATTTGAAAATAGAATATTTTTCATAGTTATAGAGGTCAGTGGCACTAAATAGATACTACAACATGCAACCTAATATTTAAGAAAGGTCGGTTGTGTAAAGACCTTCCCATGATTGATATAAGCCTATATTTTAAGAAATGTACAACGATATCATAGATTACTCATTAAAAAAATATTCCTGCGATGTCATTACAGTGTAAGTTGCGTTATGTAGACTTTTCGTGCACATTTTTAATATTAAACACTGAATACCACAAAAACTATAGTATTATTTGCAAAGTAAATTTCTTATACTTACTATGTTTGCGTTGAAATGTTTTTTAAAGTATACAGCTTTAAAGCTGTAACTTCCAAGGAAGGTCTATCGTAGTAGGGTCATAATAAAGTGATCATGGAACAGTTATGAGGTAACTTCTTTACTAGCCCCCCCCCCCACTAAAACATCTCTAACCACCCTTACTTATTGTGGTAAGGTAAAGATAGTAAACAAAGGGTAATAGTCTCAAAGAGCATGGTTAAACAAACATGTGCGAAATTTATAGACAAAGTCTTAACAGTTATGAAATTAATTATGAGAACTATGTCAGTTACTACTAAAATAAATACTCATAAATAAATATAACAAAAAACTAACATAATATAACTAATTACTGTTCAAAGGGACTCACTATTATAATTAATGCACTGATAAGGGACTCACACATATAAGTGACGATATTATTCATAAGAAGGCAAATATAACACATTCGTAGCAGTTCAATCAGTCTTAAGTTCAATTAGGATTTATAGAATATTTATTTTTTAATATCTAAGAAAAACAAGACCACAATAAATAATTGGTGAGTTCCCTCTTATTTAAAACAATTAAATTATAAAATGTAATTTTAATTAAACTATCAATACCTTAATTATTGAATTTATACTATATTTTTGGCAATGTTCTTTGTATATGTTTAGTAGTTATCTGTTGATTTAGAATATATCTTACCTACGTTATAATATAATTAATGTTGAAGACATTACCAATTCAATAGTTTGATTTTATTGTAAAACAAAATGGCTTTGGCTTATTGACGAGTAATGGCTTTGTACGTGCAAATATGTTCTAAAAAAGCTAATCAATAAAAAATGATTAGATTTTTGCCACTGATATTATTGAGTACAAGTAAATGACACAAATTAAACTAAATAAGTAATAATTATACTATGATTACATATTAATTAAAAAGATAATGATACTCTCTATTAGTTGGTAATGTATTTAAATGTTCAATTACTTGCTATTATTCCATGTTGTCTACCATAAATAGTGAAGTGATTACTTAGTCGGTATTGGCTCCCAGCAGACAACAGCTGACATTTCCAACAAATCTGTTGTTTCAAACAGTTGTGTTCTCCAGTAGGACTAAATTACGCAAGATAATCAGGGAGAATGATAAAAAATAGATAACATATATATACACAAATATATTTTTTTCTTTCATCGCTAGTGGAATTTTATATTTATTGTTCAAACGTTGTTGGGGACAACGGTACAAACTCATCAAGCTAAATTAGCTAAATTTAGTTGAACTTCCCGGGATTCGAACTCTAGACCATATGCATTGAAGTCAGGAGTTCTAACCATTAGGCTAGCAAGAGGTCCATTTGTATGAAACACTTACAAAAGTGTATCAGATAGAGTTAAACCTATTATAAAAATCATGAAAATGTTATTTATGCATACGATGTATAAATAACATCGTATGTAAATTAAAGCCAAATTGTGAACCTTTTCAACATAATTAAGTAAATGATAATTTTATGTAAATTATTATGAAACTAACAAGTTTTGTAGTATAATTTGGTACTGTAAGAACCACCACTGGCTTTTTTTCAGTTGAATTGTAATTGGTACATATTTTGTATCGTGCATAGTTAATTGTTTAGAATAGATTATTACTATTTAACTATAACCAATACTTCGTTACGTTATTTTCTGGTAGGGATATTACTGTCAGGTTTTTAACAAGTGTTCTCAAGTTTCTGAAAGATATTTTATTACTTTAATGTGTTTCTTAATATTGCTATAAGAAAAAACAAAGTAATAATTTTAAACAGAAGATGATGTAAATTATAACTAAATATTTAAATCTCGGTTGGTTAAAATGGTTCCATATTCAACATGTCACTGTATTCTTAGTGAAAGTGCTTTGTAATCTGTTTCGAAACCAAAGTGCGGGATTAATTACCATATTACATCAATATTCATGGAGATAAATTTTAATTGATTACATCTCCAGCCTCAACCCCCCATTTAACTGGCGTCACTTGGTTACAGAAATAAATCTAATTTTGTACGATGAATACTTTCATTGACTTTTTCGACTTAATGAATTTTAGTTGATTCCGTTAGAATAAAATACTATTTTTTACAATAATATTATAGAAACGATGTTTTTTTTATACTAGTTAAACATAAAAAACAAGTTAGTAATTAATATCACTTTGGAATGATATTAACACTACTTAAACGACTTAAGCTATAATTTTATGGTGCAGCTTGATTACATAACTAACCATTTTATTAGTATAGTGCTTTGTAATTATAATTTGTTCTGTTCCAATTACGTAAAAAAATTTAAAAAATCAATCGCCAGGTCCAACTGATGAAAAATAATCCCATATAAAAAAGACACAAAATACTAAGTTTTCGTTAAAATACGTTACTATCCTCAGACCACAGGGAGATACAAGGAAATAGAACTGACTTTAAAATAACAAAACTTGTGTACCCAAAACCCGTTAAAGTTAACATAACAATGACAACTGGCTGGTGCTAGTACTACAACGTTTCCTGCTAAAATAAACAATTTAATTTCTTCTATATATCGTGTTTGTTTGCTTAGTATTTATACGATTGTCATTTTAAAATATTATCTTCTCATGTATGTTGCATGTATTAAAATAGTTACAGTTTGGTTGGTAGTCATTAAAATCAACTTACCTTATTGATAAGGTTAGGGTTCTTAATTATTTCTTTAAAAATAATAAGTTCCTCGCATATATTTATGAACCCCTCAAAGTTAAAATATTTTTAATTTTTGTTTCATGCGTTTTAAATGAGTATACATTTCAATTATTTTTTGGCTAAATATGATTTTTATTTTTTAAATTAATCTATTAATAATTTTTAGCTATTATTTTGGCTAAAAATATTAAATGCTACGTCAATATTTATACATAGGTCAAAATTTATTATATTTTTTTCTTCTTTCTCAGTGTAAAAATATAAGTATTTTGTCTTTAAATAGCTTACTTATGAAATGATTGCGATAGCTTTTCATTTTAATAGATAAATAAAAAATTTTCTTCTTTGACAAGAACTTTGCTTGATTGAGCGTTGATTTCGTTCTCAGATATATTTTAATTTTAATTTTTCCATATCTTATCTGAATGATGGCTTATTTAAAATTATAATTTTTGAGTATTTATAATTTTATATTCTGATTCTAAATGTTTATCTTTAAATCAAACTTGTATCTAGTTAAGTCGATTGGGACAATCTGAACTAGAATGCAATGACTTTTTTTGAATAGTATTTAAATTAAATAGAGTAGTTAATTAGAGTCCTAGAAACAATAGTAGTTAGAACGTTGGTGATTTAGTTAGAGTTCTAACAGTTAACAAAGAACGTCTCTAACGAGATGTTGTTTAGTTTGAACTTAAACATTGTTAGCATAATTCAATCTGAATTAAAGTTTATATATTTAGTAATGACAGTTTTATTGCTAAATAATTATCAATTTCATACTTCATTATGTCCTGCTTAGTTTGTATTGATTATATTGACGTGTAATTTTAAAACAGTATACTCGATTAGGTATCATTGACCTGGAACGATAATTCAGGTTTTGATGGTAGACGAATAGATTTTTTTTATTTTTATCAGTTTCGTTTTTGGTGATCTTACTACCCTTTAATATTTCGGAAGTCATATAATTTTCCTTGATTGATTGATATTTATTAAAGGTTCAACTACCAATTATAAATACTGATTTCAGAAAGAAACAATCCATCAATTTTGAGACGTTGATAATAATATTTTAAGGTGGGAGGGTGCACAGAGAAGAAAGAAAGAGAGGTTGCGTAGAGCAATGTGTCGAAGTGTATGTGTGTCAGGTAGGTTTTTCTCCATTTTTCAGCCTCCCCTTATTCCCCCAAATCATTAAGGGTGGACGAAGTAATTATTTTTATTTATTTATTTATTCATAAGACACCGATCGTCAAGATATGGGCGAATATGGATTTCGAATGAGTGTGATGAGTGTATATGAGCGAATGTAGTCATTGTTACAAACTAAGGCCGACTATTCCTTAGAAAGTGTCATTAATTAATAGCCCAATGACAAATGAACAGCCGGTGGTTATCAGCTGATCCTTCTCAAAATGTATTGACTCTGATTGGGATCAAACTGAGAAACTTTAGCACATGAAGCTGGGATTGAACCAACTACGCTACCGACCTATTTTAAATATGTATAAAGATTTACCTCTGTTTTTATCAATTTATAGCTGCCACTGAGCGTTTGCTGTGTCCAAAGATAATTACCACGTTTATTTTGCTCAGTGGTGGTTTTGTTTATTTATTTCAAAGACGTAAAGAACATAATAGGTTAAACTGATATTGTGTTTATTGTTTTTAATATACCAATAAAGGGTATAAACATATTATCAGAAAATAGTTCCATTAAAGTTACAGATAATTACGAAACCAATAATTAATATTAGACATTATTTTCATAAATATGTAAATTTAATCTGTGTATAACATAATATATTCTTTTAATCTGTAATTGAATAGAGATTAATGGTTAAAATTGACAGATAGTTTTATGGTGTACAAAATTAAAATAGTCCTTTATTTATTGTATGGAAACATTCATAAGTAATTTACACTTTCAGCTGTTTTTTACATCGTCGGAGATAATTAATTATTTCTTAAGAACAAATATTTTTTCAAACAACAAATATTGAAAATTAATCCAACAATCTCACTTTTAATCCAAAACTAATTTTTTTCCTTCTAAATTAGGAAATATACGAGTAAAATAAAATTGTATAAGATTTCAATCATTCATGAATTAGTATTTATCTTCATAATCAGTTTGCATTCTTAAACAAAAGTTTAACTAAACAAACATATAAGTGTAACTATTAGCCGATAACTAATTATCAAGGCAATAACTAAGGCTTATCTTTTTGCAAGCAATTGCTTGCTAGTTGTCTACCTTATAGAGCTTAAGTTTAATGATTCCAATTTAGTAAGTGACTTGCAAAATAGAATCCCCGTCGGCCATTTTTTGAAATTTATAAATTTGAAATATTTTCAAAATAATATACAAATGCTATATACTATGTTGATATTAAATGTATGCAAAACATGCAAGAAAATAAATGTCCTGAGTAAAATAGCCTCATGGTTTTAAGAAGAACAAAATAGCATGCTTTGAAATGCCAAAATAATTTTTATTTAACAGCATTTTATATTAGTTCATTATTTTGTTAACTTGACTTTCTATAACATTATTGTGTAATGTCTCGAAATGTGTAAAGCCGCCAAATGCTCATTTATGTAGTCATATAATACTAAAGAATTATTGCAAACTCTCTGTTTTATTTTTAAAATTTAGTATTTAATTTGCCTTTCTAAATGTATTTTACATTGATATACCAACTATTAAGAGTACATTTGTAATTTAAGGTTTCGGCTAATATTTATAATTTTGTGTACGCAATTGTTTCATAACGCGTGTTCTTTTGCTTGAAAAATATAACAAATCATCTTATCTATTTTCATGTCAGTTGTAACAAATGAACAACGTGAAACTCCCCAGGCAATTCCCTAACAGCTTATCTACACAGTGATAAGTGGTTCTGAGTTGCAAAATACGTAGGTTGGTGGCATACATATTTAATGAAAGGCAAAACCTACCTCCACATGTAATTTTTTTCTGCCACTGTTCTGATATTACATATTTTTCAAACTCTTCTTTATACTGTAAATGCCTTGTTGTTATTACTACGTACTTTTTTAAAAATAGGTTAAGATTGTCAAAAAATATTTATAATTTTATTTTGTAACTGCATATGTGAACTCAGTAATCACAACCCACTTTAAGAACCAAGGATTAAAAATAATATAATCAAGATAGTGAATTACAAGAAATACGAAATTATTATATTGTAATATTGATATATAACTGCACAATCACATTTTATTTCAATATGTTATTAAAATTGTCATGAAAATACGTGCAATGTTTACTTTAAGTCTATGATAGGTTGTTCTATTCTTCAAATATATATTTTTTTGATTGAAATGTTTGAACTCTCAAGTATGAGGATTGTGGAGATGATAGCTTAATTAATAAACATTAACTGTATTATGTGAATTTTAATACTTCTGTGGGTGGGTCAATACGATTGTGTGTATGGGCGGGTGGGTGATTATAAAACACAATTTTTCATTAAGATGGAGTACTTTAAAAAATATATTTAACAGTAATTAGTATTGTTTTAAAGTGAAGTTTATTACCTTAGTGAATTACAAAAATTTAGTAAAATTCATTCTAACGTATTTGAGCAAAACAGAATGAAAAAAAAAAAACCTAATTAAATACATGAAAAACAAATACATCGTTACTAAGTCATATTGAAGCCCATGATGTTGGCAATAATCCAGTATACAAATGGTTTTTTAACTAGCATAATGTGTGATAGTACATATACAGTACAGGTAAACGTCGTGCAACACAAACTACATTACAACTAAGGGATGCACAAATATATCAAAATACAATCACACAAGTCAGAAATATATTACAGTACAAAATACACCGTTTTTTTAAATCATTTTGTTGTAAGGAAGATGAACATGGTTTGCCGAAATCGATCACCTTAGTATTAGTGCATTTTGAACTATTTTGTAATAGCGTTGTATAAAGTCAGTTGTGCTGTACAATATTATACAACAACAAATTAGAACCATAAAACATTTGTGTTTTAATGTATACATTCTAGGTACTAAACATTTACAATAATGAGTTTCTAATAATACGCTATATTCATTACGCTCTCATGGAAATCTCTTAAGTTTATCTCATATTAGGTTAATTAATTTTAATTGTGTCACTATTGATGGTAAAACAATAACAAACGACATGTCTGATCATTATTTTGTCTGTCACAATGTGTTCATTTTAATGATTGATAAAGTATGCAAAAACACACTTATAATTAAAATTCCGTAATGTCACTAAAATTCCAATAAATCTATTGAAATATCGAATTATTTTACTAAGTGAACTTTACTCAGATTTATTTGGTCAATAAATATGATTCTTTACATAAAAATAGACGTATTTTATACATATAGGTCGTAAAATCCTCCCCTTGTATAGGGATAAATAAAACCTTTAGCAAACTTAAACCTGTCACTCGGATTTGTGTTGGAATTTACCCAACTGGGACTTATGGGCTCATAAACAATTTTGTAAGGCTCAGAAAATAAAAGTGTGTTTTTCAACCACTATTTACTGAAGGCAGGATATCCCGTTCTATGACATAAAATATTGTAGCATCTGTATATAACAGTACAAATAAATTGTTTTGTCCATAGAACAGAATTAATTTTAAATTGTACATTCACACGTTTTAATCACGAAAAAACATTTTAGGCAGCATCCTTATAAATTGGCAATTATAGATAACAATCCTGTTAGCTAATATATAAGTTCTATTATAAATTATATCTTACAAAATATTTATACAAATAAAAAGCTGTCCCCACTATTGTAAATGTAATATGATCTATAGCTGTGCTCTAATAATTAAACATGACATGGTTTAAATAATGTCTGGTTACTTACTGAAAACGATCAAGTTATTTGGACCCAAATTAATTGTATATTTTGTGATATTATAGAACTATATTAATGCCATTATGGTTTATTACTTTTTTGGGAATGCTCCTTTTTAGTTAATTTAGTGTAGTAATAAGTTTTCTTATAAATTAATTAAATATAATATAAAACAAAGAACCAAGATTTGATGTAACGCAAATATACCTATCAATGCTTCAGTAGTAGGTATGGCAGATTTTTTTGTGAACTAACAGATTTTTATTTATGATATTCGTTTTTAAATACATTTAACGAAAAGGGTATCAGTCAAAAAGCTATGTAATATTAAAAATTAAAGTCTAAGAAAGTATTACCCGCATTAAATATGCTTATAAATGTTGAATAATTTCAACTTTAAAAAAATTACTTGATAATGCTGTAACTGATAAAAGTGCATTCATACCGAATTTCAATTTGTGTAATTATTTAATTTGGTTACTAGTTTCAACCTTAACAATTTAAACCAAGAACCAAATGAACCGAATGAAGAGAACTGTTTCACTCAAGTCCTGAACTCCACTGAACCTGCTGACTCCTTAATCTCCTAAGGGAGTACATTAATTATCCTGATCTCTCCTTCGGCAGGAAGTTGTTTAAACACTTTTGTTACATTGTGTGTGATGAACATTTGTACACCTATATACTAATTAAAAATTAAAAAAGGGCCTATGTATGTGTAAACTACGTGTCAATGCTACCTTATGTGTATTTTAATGGCACTGTATGTGTATGGGTGGGTGGGTCAGTAAATTTTTTTTAAGAAAGAACCAAATTCACAATCAGGGAAAGAAGTACGCCTCATTCTTCTTAGCAATATGTATTTATAGTATTTGACTTGGAAGTTTATTGTTTTTTTTTTTTTTTTTTTTTTTTTTTTTTTTTTTTTTTGTTAAATTTATAGCTAATATATGACAAATTTACTTTTAGAACGAAGATCTGCATTCAAGTTTTGCCTTTGATTGGAAATAGCCATTAAATTACTTTGTTTCTAAAACCAAATGAAACATTTATATTAATATCAGTTTTATTGATATTAAGTAAATTAAACATCTTCCATTTTACAATTATGTTACTAATAATTTTCAAAATTACAAATGATTTACTATGAAAGAACTGCAGAATTATATTGATGTAGGAAACACACGTAGTATTTATAATAATTTTAACTTAACATGTATTTGTGCAAAATTTAAACAAGGAATGTAGAGAAATAACTGAAAAACTCAAAATTTATTCTAATGGTTACATATTGCTTTATATAGAAACTAGCTGTACCCGACCGCTTCGCCGGTCATAATATTGAGTTTTGATTGTATCATTGAAATGTGCAGCAACCTTTCAGTTTACATAGTATCCAATTTACAACAGCTGATGTTTTGTGTAGTGTACTACTGTACTCAATTATTTTCAATTTTGAAAGTTTTGCCTACCACAATTTTATTATATTTGTTTTTATTTTACAGCTGTTAATCAAATAAATCAATCAATTAATATAGCTTCACAAGAAATCAAATCATAAAAATATAAACAGTATAATTTTGAAATATTTAAAACCCACAGCTGATATTCTTTTTATATTTGACTTATTATACCGTCAGGCATCCTGCTATTTGATTAACATCGAAACTTTAGAAGTCCAAGGGATGGAGCCCTGAGGGATTAAAGAAACGGGAATAAGACAAAAACCTTCCCTGTGGTATATAGAACAACTTCCCCAAGTTTCATGGCGATCGGCTGGACGGTTTGGTAGCGCATAAAGGATAGACAAACAAACATACATTGGATTTTATATATATAGAAAAGGGAAAAAGTCCGAATCACACACGTAAACAAATGTTTATATTTAAGTGCAGATTACTAATACTATCAAATGAAAATTAAAGATATTAAGAAAATAATTCCTCCGGCATAGTTGATAAATTTTCAAGAAAGGTAGTTAAAATGACCGAATATCAAGGGTGATGTTTGCAAATGTTAATGATTTGTTATGAAGGAAACATTTTAAAAAGCAAAATAAATTACATATTACGCTGTAAATTAAATATTTATGCATATATAAATACTTTTACTAATATTTTCAATTTTGATTGTGTCCACGTAATTGGCAAGTACGATAAATATCTGAGAACACCCCTACAAAAACAAATGGCTGATGGATCCAGCCACTAACTTACATTGACTTGGTTGACTTTAATATGCTAAAAATTGTGCTAACACTATTTTTAGACCTTGGAATCCATGTTAGGCTTTGATAAAATTGTTTACTATGATTATATTTACTGGTATATATTTAGGTGAGTTTATATAACGTAGTTCCTTATCTAAATTTTTTCACAGTTAACTTATGTCCAGAGGGGTGTTGCAACTGTATGCATGATTTCAAAGCATCACTTAAAACGTAAATTTATTTATTTATTTTTTTTTTACATCATTAACTGTGCCTTTTATGTATAAACATCCTTTATTTTCTATGCCAATAAATATTTACAGTAAGCATATACAGAACGTGAATCTATCCTTGTAATTACTCGTCCTTTTGAACGAATTTCAGAAGTGGGCTTTGTGGAGAAATTATAAACTTTGTACTCAGCTCACGCCTTAACTCTCTATGTGTCCTTCGAGTCTACTTCGGCAAAAAGAGGCCGCCAACCAATTATCGTTAAGAAACTTTTAAGGTACAAATTTATTTTGGAAAAGGAAATACTTCTCAACCTAATGACGATTACCAGCGGTTTGGGGTATTTTAATGCTTAAAAAATGCCCATGATTGATTTCACAGAGTTTTAATTAACTCTGTATTTTTTCAACAAATACTTGTTTCCTCTTAATACTAAAACGGCGTCTACTCAATGGTTTCCATCTACGTGTACACTACTAGAGAAGTCTGGGGTTTCCATGCTGGATGGTGGTGAGGGTTCAGATGTTGTATGGGGAAGAGAACTGAGTATCAGGTTTGTCAGTTAGAGTTGAAAATCAGATCAAAGCAACGTGGTTCGGATTCCATGTAAAGATGTAGGTCCCATTGTTTCCCTGGCTATTGGGCTAATAATAAATAATCTTTTCTGAGCTAAGTCGAACTTACATAGTAACAATGACTACACTCGTTAATTTACACTCATCACAGTCATTACTCCTCATATTTGCCCATATCTCTACTATACGTCTTAGAAATGAATAAAAGTGAAAAGAACTTTTATCCTTAGATACTATTTTAAAATTCCAAACTCAAACTTTCTAACTGATTCCACTTACCGATTGACAAATATTTACGATGTGTGAACAGCAGTGAATATGAGAGTTATCAACCCAACAAAAGACAATTAATTTAATTGAAATACTATGTTATTTATGAACAAGTAACACTAGCTGATTATTTTGACCGTCTATTTCACCACAAACACACCCTTAGTACTAATTCCCAAAATACGTTTGATTGTAACGCTCTCTTGAAGATTTTAATAGTATAAACCAAACAATGTAAGACTAATGTATCGACTTAGACGAGCAAAGGTTATCACAATGTTTAACTAAATGGATTGTTTTATATAGTAATAAAGTAAGATTTCATATAAGGATATTGATACTTTTTCAATAAATTATTCCATTGTGATCAATATTGATGCGAAAATGAAAAATATAGTATTTAATCCGATATATATTCCATATAAATACTATATACAATCATATATATGTATAACCTGTAGTAACCTATAAATACAGTTTAGTGAATTAGTTTTAGTTAAAAAAATGCTTACAGGAATTTGGTTTTGTACTCTTATTTTTAATCTTTCATAGTTAGGATACAGAGGCCTAATAATGTAAAAAAATAATAGTTTTATATAATTGTAGCCTATGCAAAAAAAAAAAATCAGATAATACAAATTTTATAAGATACCTTTCTCATAACTAATAGTTTAACTCAGAAATTGGTGCAAACATGTTAAGCTCAGTCTATTTAATATTACGTATACCTCAGCCGGCTTGGTGGCTTTGGCTTCGGGCTACGGAGGGCATGGTCCAAGGTTCAAATCCCCACTGAGCTAACGGTCGGTCCTTAACTCATTGAATAAACTTCACGCACAGGCTTGCAGAGCATGTGAACTGGCAAGTAGAGTTTAAGAAGAAAATTAATGAAATGGAGAAATCTTTCTCCAAATATTTAGAATTTTAACAATCGAGCTATGTACATAGCGGCATTAAGAGTATTTTCCTTTGAATGGATACATCTGTGAAGGTGTCTGGTGTTAGGGTCGAAAGAGTGAGTGAGTAAATTTACTAAGGATTTTATTTGATCTGAAATAATGTTTATTCATGTATTAAAATCAGTAAAATTTAATTAGGTTTAGTTTTAGAATGTCGGGCTTATTTAAATTTAAGCCTCATTAAAATACTCTATTATTAAATACTGTAAAAGAGGGATTGTTAGTCCTATGATTACCGTTTGTACAATTAATGCATTATGATTTTCATTATAGGATATTATTATCATGCGGGCCAATCAGATACAAAAACAAACTGAATAAATATAAACATAAAACCATACATTGTTTGTATATTGTATTTTACCTGTTATACAGCACATATGCATGTATACGTTTTAAAATACTTAGCTAAACAAATGACTTAAATAACAAGACTTTTATTATATATGTCGACATCACACAAATATTTTACGTAGAGTGAGACTTTTTTTAAAGAATGCAAAACCATCAACAGACCATTTCAAGTGACTTAGTTTGTGAACCATCAAAGGATAGTGACGGTCTGTCTGTCAAACTGCCGCAAACCATTAATAAGTTAGCTGTCAAGTGAGCGGGCTTTTGTTGAAGTCTTCTGTCCAATGTATGAAACAACATTTTGTCTTTATTATGTATAAGGATATATTAAGGTTGAATCGCAACTATTATAATAGCGTTATAATAAATACGATTTAACGAGATCTGATACCTTCATTTATTTATCTTATTTTATAGTAACCAAAATAAATACTTTTTATTTGGTTAGAATACATTTATAAATTATATAACCGTGATAATAAATTCAACATTAATAAAAGTAAACTTGTCAGCGTATGGTAAATATTATAAAATTAATGCAAAGTAATTTTACAATAATCCATGCATATATCGTAAAATTGCAATAAAAAGGATAAAATGAGAAGGAACATCTAAAAGAGATTCAATTTATTCAGTATAAACATTTCTGATACAAAAATACTAATAATGTTTACATTTAAAAGGCATTCTTCATTTGTATTAATTTTATACTTTTTATAAATTAAAGTGAAAAGTGACAAATGTATGTAAATAACGTATTGTTTTGATTTGGTTACAAAGAAAAATAACAAATACCTTTTATAATCTAATATTTAAAGATATTTTTCCTTTATTTATATAGCTCTCTTTTATTTATAAATAAACTTGATCGTTATATAAAATATTTAAACAATATTAAGTTTATACTGGTGAATAATTATTCAGTATCATAGATTTCTGAAATTAGGTTTATAACCTAATATAGTAGAAAATAGACGTAAATAATTTTAAAATAAATAATAAGATACCTAGTTAAAATAAAACTTTACATCTTTTAAAAATAAGTCTATAAAATGTACGTACAGTAAATACCCTTTGTCACTGGGAACAAAGTTTAAAAGTAGACTTAAGTAAGGAAGTCAAAACTTTGTTCTAAACTCAGACCTTTTTACCCTATGGGTCTCCGAAGTACACTATTGGGAAAACGGCAATGCCAACCAAGTCTATTCTCACTGGGGATGCTGCTATGAGAAGCTCATGAAGAAAATTGAAATTACATGACATTAAAATGCAATAGTGAAGAATTACTTCAGACAGCCATTAGTAGGGCCCTCTTTTTGACCTTATAATAATGAGCTATCTAGGATGTGACAAAATATCAGTGAAACGACATAACATATTTAATACTCTTGATAAGACATCTCACCTCCCCTTGAACGTTTGATTCATCACCATTTAATTACGTGTATTCTCAGTTACGAAATGTAAAGCAGAATGTTTCTGATCTCTAATTGTAATCAACCATTACACACTTAGGGGTAGGGGTAGAATTATACACTGAATCAGGAAATGTCTTTCGTTTTGGTGCAACTCTCACAATAAAGCCTCCAGAGGCAATTTAAACATCACAATAAGGGCGAATTTGCTAAAAACTTGGTTTCCAGTTCTCTCGCTTTCTTGACATCTCACTGGCTATTCTGTAGCTTTTCCATGACCAGCTGGACATTCTAAACAAGTACGTATAGTTAAGATTTCATTAGAAAAAATTCAGATTTTTCATAGAAAAAGTGCCAAAGGGGGGACCATTGCAAGATTTGAAGTTTTTTGAGAAAAATCCAAGGACGCACATCTTGAGGTATGACACACTTTTCTGGGGTAGAATTATACACTGAATCAGGAAATGTCTTTCGTTTTGGTGCAACTCTCACTATAAAGCCTTCAGAGTCAATTTAAACATCACAATCAGGGCGAATTTGCTAAAAACTTTGTTTCCAATTATCTCGCTTTCTATGCATCTCACGGGCCATTCTGATGCTTTTCCATGACTAGCTGGACATTCTAAACAAGTACGTACTGTTAAGATTTCACTAGAAAAAAATCAGATTTTTCATCGAAAAAGTGCTCAAGGGGGGACCATTGGAAGAATTGAAGTTTTTTGAGAAAAATCCAACCACGCAAATCATGACGCATGACACACTTTTCTGGGGTAGATTTATACACTGAATCAGTAAATGTCTTTCGTTTTGGTGCAACTCTCACAATAAAGCCTCCAGAGGCAATTTAAACATCGCAATCAGGGTGCAATTGCTAACAAACTTTGTTCGCGTTCTTAACATCTCACGGGCTATTCTGATGCTTTTCCATGACCAGCTGGACAATCTGAACAAGTACGTAAATTTGAGATTTCACTATAAAAAATTCAGTTTTTCATCGAAAAAGTGCCAAGGGGGGACCATTGGAAGATTAAAAGTTTTTTTGAGAAAAATCCAACCACGCAAATCTTGACGTATGACACACTTTTCTGGGGTACAATTATACACTGAATCAGGAAATGTCTTTCATTTTGTTGCAACTCTCACTATAAAGCCTTCAGAGGCAATTTAAACATCACAATCAGGGTGCAATTGCTAACAAACTTTGTTTCCAATTATCTCGCTTTCTAGACATCTCACAGGCCATTCTAATGCTTTTCCATCACCAGCTGGACATGCTAAACAAGTACGTATAGTTAAGATTTTATAAGAAAAAATTCAGATTTTTCATCGAAAAAGTGCCAAAGGGTCATTGGAAGATTTGAAGTTTTTTGAGAAAAAAACAACCACGAAAATCTTGACGTAAGACACATTTTTTCTGGGGTAGAATTATACACTGAATCTGGAAATGTCTTTCGTTTTGTTGCAACTCTCACTATAAAGCCTTCAGAGTCAATTTAAACATCACAATCAGGGCAAATTTGCTAAAAAGTTTGTTTCCAATTCTCTCGCTTTCTAGGCATCTCACGGGCCATTCTGATGTTTTTCCATGACCAGCTGTTCATTCTAAACAGGTACGTACAGTTAAGATTTCACTAGAAAAAATTCAGATTTTTCGTCGAAAAAGTGCTAAAGGGGGGACTATTGGAAGATTTGAAGTTTTTTGAGAAAAATCCAACCACGCAAACCTTGAGGTATGACACACTTTTCTGGGGTAGAATTATACACTGAATCAGTAAATGTCTTTCGTTTTGTAGCAACTCTCACTATAAAGCCTTCAGAGGCAATTTTAACATCACAATCAGGGCAAATTTGCTAAAAAGTTTGTTTCCAATTCTCTCGCTTTCTAGGCATCTCACGGCCATTCTGATGCTTTTCCTTGACCAGCTGGACATTCTAATCAAGTACGTACAGTTAAGATTTCACTAGAAAAAAATCAGTTTTTCATCGAAAAAGTGCCAAGGGTGACCATTTGAAGATTAGAAGTTTTTTTGAGAAAAATCCAACCACGAAAATCTTGACGTATGACACACTTTTCTGGGGTGGAATTATACACTGAATCATGAAATGTCTTTCGTTTTAGTGCAAATCTTACAATAAAGCCTCCAGATGCAATTTAAACATCACAATCAGGGTGCAATTGCTAACTAACTTTTTCCAATTCTCTCGCTTTCTAGACGTCTCACGGGCCACTCTGATGTTTTTCCATGACCAGCTGGACATTCTAAACAAGGACGTATGGTTAGGATTTTACTAGAATAAATTCAGATTTTTCATCGAAAAAGTGCCAAAGGGGGGACCATTGGAAGATTTGAAGTTTTTTGAGAAAAATCCAAGGACGCAAATCTTGAGGTATGACACACTTTTCTGGGGTAGAATTATACACTGAATCAGGAAATGTCTTTCGTTTTGGTGCAACTCTCACAATTAAGCCTCCAGAGGCAATTTAACATCACAATCAGGGTGCAATTGCTAACAAACTTTGTTTCCAATTCTCTCTTTCTAGACGTCTCACGGGCCAATCCGATGCTTTTCCATGAGCAGCTGGACATTCTAAACAAGTAAGTATAGGTAAGACTTCACTAGAAAAAATTCAGATTTTTCATCGAAAAAGTGCCAAAGGGGGGACCATTGGAAGATTTGAAGTTTTTTGAGAAAAATCCAAGGACGCAAATCTTGAGGTATGACACACTTTTCTGGGGTAGAATTATACACTGAATCAGGAAATGTCCTTCGTTTTGTTGCAACTCTCTCTATAAAGCCTTCAGAGGCAATTTAAACATCACAATCAGAACAAATTTACTAAAAAGTTTGTTTCCAAATCTCTCGCTTTCTAGGCATCTCACGGGCCATTCTGATGCTTTTCCATGACCAGCTGGACATTCTAAACAAGTACGTACAGTTAAGATTTCACTAGAAAAAATTCACATTTTTCATAGAACAATTGCTAAAGGGGGGACCATTGGAAGATTTGAAGTAAGTACGTATAGTTAAGTTTCATTAGAAAAAATTCAGATTTTTCATCGAAAAAGTGCCAAAGGGGGGACCATTGGAAGATTTGAAGTTTTTTGAGAAAAATCCAACCACGCAAATCTTAACGTGTGACACACTTTTCTGGGGTAGAATTATACACTGAATCAGGAAATGTCTTTCGTTTTGGTACAACTCTCACTATAAAGCCTTCAGAGGCAATTTAACATCAAAATCAGGGCGAATTTGCTAAAAAGTTTGTTTCCAATTCTCTCGCTTTCTAGGCATCTCACGGGCCATTGTGATGCTTTTCCATGACCAGCTGGACATTCTAAACAAGTACGTACAGTTAAGATTTCACTTGAAAAAATTCAGATTTTTCATCAAAAAAGTGCTAAAGGGGGGACCATTAGAAGATTTGAAGTTTTTTCAGAAAAATCCAACTACGCAAATCATGACGCATGACACACTTTTCTGGGGTAGAATTATACACTGAAATAGGAAATGTCTTTCGTTTTTGTGCAACTCTCACAATAAAGCCTCCAGAGGCAATTTAAACATCACAATCAGGGTGCAATTGCTAACAAACTTTGTTTCCAATCCTCTTTTTTTCTAGACGTCTCAAGGGCCATTCTAATGCTTTTCCATGACCAGCTGGACATTCCAAACAAGTACGTATAGGTAAGACTTCACTAGAAAAAATTCAGATTTTTCATCGAAAAAGTGCCAAAGGGTCCATTGGAAAATTTGAAGTTTTTGAGAAAAATCCAACCACGCAAATCTT